>ML682045.1:465542-632569 GCA_007922195.1 Podocnemis expansa
AAGTCCAGGGTTTTTGTTTTGCTTCTTTCCTTCCTTCCTTTAATCAGGATCCTGAACTCAACCATGTCATGGTCACTACTGCCTAACTTGCCATTTACCTCTACGTCCCTGATCAATTCTTCCCTGTTTGTGAGCAGCAGGTCGAGTGGTGCAAGGTCCCTAGTTGGTTCCTCTAGCATTTGTAGTAGAAAGTTGTCCCCAACACTCTCTAAAAATTTCCTGGATTGCCCGTGCACTGCTGTATTGGCCTCCCAGCAGATGTCAGGGTAATTGAAGTCCCCCATCAGCTCCAGGGCGTGTGATCTAGAATCTTCCGCTAATTGTCCATAGAACACCTCATCCACTTCCTGCTTCTGGTCTGCTGGTCTATAGCAGACACCCACCGCAACATCCACCTTGTTGCTTTCCCCTCTCAATGTAACCCACAGACTTTCTACTGGCACACTTCCACTTCCATGATGGAGCTCTGAGCAGTCATAGAGCTCTTTTACATATAACGCTACTCCTCTCCCTCTTCTTCCCTGCCTGTCTTTCCTGTACAGTTTATACCCATCCATGGCAGAGCTCCAGTTGTGCAGACTATCTCACCACGTCTCCGTTATTCCTATAATATCATAGTTCCTTGTTTGCGCTAGTACTACCAATTCCTGCTGCTTATTTCCCAGGCTCCTCGCATTAGTGTATAGGTACCTAAGATACCCGGCCGATTGCCCTACTTTGTCATGTTGATTTTCAATTCTATTACATATACCTCCTTGCATTTTTTCTTGGAGTTCTCCTCCCTCACTCTCCTCACATATTGGGGCTTCAGTAGAGCACTTAAGACATTTATTTGATTTCCCCCCCCCCATGTTCCAACTACCTTCTCTTTTATTGCTGTTGATACAGTCCCAGCCCCCCCTAAGTTCCATCCCTTCCCCGAGATCACCCACATTGTTACATACCTGTGGGCTTTGGTCTCCTTCCTCTGTTGAACCTAGTTTAAAGCCCTCCTCACTAGGTCAGCCAGTCTGTGCCCAAATATGCTCTTCCCCTTCCTGGACAGGTGAAGGCCATCTCTGCCTATCAATCTTCTGTCCTGAAACAGGACTCCATGGTCAAGGAAGCCAAATCCCTCCTGACCACACCATCTTCGCAGCCAGGCATTCACCTCTAGGATGCATCTGTCTCTCCTCAGGCCTCTAGCCTTGACTGGAAGGATCGAGGAGAACACCCCCTGTGCTCCAAACTCCTTCATCCTCGCTCCCAGAGCCCTGAAGTCACCTTTGATCTGCTGAGGATCACCTCTCGCAGTATCATTGGTACCCACATGGATAAGAAGCATGGGGTAGTAGTCTGAGGGGCGGATGATTTTAGACAATCCCTCTGTTACATCTCGGATACGGGCACCTGGGAGGCATCATACCTCTCTAGAGGCCTTGTCAGGGCGACAGATGGGTGCCTCCGTTCCTCTCAGGAGTGAGTCCCCAATCACCACAACCCTACGTTTCTGCTTAGGTGAGGTGGCTGTGATCTGCCCAGCCTTTGGGGTGGATGGCATCTCCTCTACCTCCTTTAGTGTGTCCAGCACCGCATAACAGTTCCTCACCACAATGGATGGTGGGATGTGAGCAGGCGTGGAGCACTGTCTACTGCCAGAGGTGGCCAGCTGCCAGTGTCCTTCCTGTGCCATAGGCATCCCATCCATTTCCAGAGCTGTGGCAGTAGCCCTTGGCACTGGGATAGGGACCTCCTCCTTGCAGGTCTCAGCATGGACACTGTCAAGGAACTTTTCCAGGGCATAGATACCCCTGAGTCGTGACACCTCCTCCTGTAACTCTCCTACCTGTTTCCGAAGAGATGCCACCAGAAGGCACCTATCACATAGGCTCATCTCCCTAGCCTGATCATCAGTGGCAGGAAAATGAGGGCCACACTCCCTGCAATTCCACACCAGGGTCCTGGTGGAGATATCCATGGACAGACAGTCTGTCTGGCTACAAACAGAGGCAAAGGAAACAGCAGGGGTGCTGGCACCAGCAGCACGGCTCCTCTTCACCATTTTGGCCTCACCAAACTCCTCCTCAAACTCCCTCGCAAACTCCCCTATTTGGAGTCCTCTGTTCCCAAGCTCCTTCTGGTTGCTCAAGCAGTGGCTTTTAAAGGCCTTCTCTGCCTAGGTCAGTCCTTGCCCCTTGTTAGTCACACAGGGGCAGGCCAATCACAAGGCTGCTAGAAGCTGGTGATTAAAGGTGATCAGGGAACAATGGTGCAAACAGCCCCCACCCAATCACACAAGCACAGTCCCACAACTAACAGCAATCACCTGTAGGGAAAAAGACACGAGCAACTCACCTGTAGGGGAAAAGACACAAACACACAGTCAGCAAACCACCTGTAGGGGAAAAGACACAAACACACAGTCAGCAAGCCACCTTGGACGCACCTGGCACCAATGAGTCCTTTCTTGTGGTTCTGTCTTCATAGAGAACCTCAAACCCAGTACGCATACTCCCCACGATCCACCCTTCTCAGGGCCAGAGCTGCAATGTGGTGACCCTTGCGTGATACAGGGTCACACATACCGAGTGAGAACACTATCGTCGGCCATGGGGAATGACACCTGGGGCCCTCTGGGCATATGAGCCTTGGCTTCGGGCTTCACCCTTAGTTGCATAAGTTCCTGGCCTAGATTCCCTTCAGCCCTGTCCTTGGGTCATTCACTAGTCATAGAATTAAATAATGACAATGATACTAATATTGATAATAATAGGAACAAAGGAAATAGTAATAATACCATTTCCTAGTGCTAGTGTGATGCTTAGGTGCTGACAGCTCACCCCACAAGGAGGGGAGCGTCACGATGCTATCAGTAAGGTTACTTCGGCTCCAGATAACACTCTGCATGCCTATAGGAAGCCTCTCCTTTGGCTACCTCATGATACCATAGCATAGGTCACGCACCTGTCTTCCATTATGCCGATTCAGGTGCACCACCCATACGTCGTGTGTAGAAGGTTGCCATCTAGTACCTCCAGTCTCCTGTGTTCCCTCCACTAAACTAGGAGGTAATTTTCTCATAGAACCTCCCTGCCTCACTCCTTGCAATATCAGCCCTGCTGCGGGACATGGGATGTGTCAGTTTTACATAGTCATTTCTGGGCCCTACCTGTACCTCACTCGGCTGGACTGGGGAAAGCATGGCATTTTCCTCCCTTTTCCCAATTCTTGTAGTATCTGGTACCCACAGCTGTCAGCCTGACGATTCCAGGGGCCCCCTTAAATGCCTCCACAGGTCTTGCACTAACATGTGCTACTGCCAGAATATTCATCTGTCTGCTATCAGCATACCTCTACTAATACCCTTTCAGGTAAGCCAATGGCAGCACATTCCTCGGTCATAGCCACGATGTGTCTTGCCTTACACCTTAGAGGAGGGTGACCTCAGGCCATTCTGCCCTTGCACATCAGCTAGCGCTCAGGCAAATTTGGCCTTCAGTCCTCCACTAGGTTAGATCCTACGATCCCAGGTCATTCTTACCTGGACCATGGTCCTTAGGTAAATACCTTAGACCAGACGTGGCCAAACTGCAGCTTGCGAGCCGCATGCAGCTCCTAAAAGAAAAACTGCAGCTCCCAGGAGAGCACAGGAGGGAAGAGCGGCATGGCGGGAGCCAGGGGTGAGAAATTTTTAGTGGTTGGGGCTGGGAGAGAGGCAGCGGCAGGGCGAGATCCGAGCTGCGGGAAACAGCAGCGTGGTCAGAGCCAGGGGAGGGGCAGCCCTGGGAGAGCGGGCAGGGAAAAAGCAGCGTGGTCAGAGCGGGGAAGGAAGGGGAGGGGCAGCATCGTGAGAGCCTCACCGGCAGAAAAAAGCAGCATGGTGATTGCCGGGAGGGGAGGGGCAGCATTGTGAGAGCCAGCAGGGAAAGAGAAGCACTCAGAGCAAGTAACTGCCAGATTCTACGGTTTATCCCTACAATATTTATTTCTACCCTCCTTGTCTGTGTGCATAATGATACAGTCATTAATTACGTCAGTGCGTGATTTTTTAAATACTTTACGTTTTTGATGTTGTTTTCTGGGTAAATATTTTTAAAACTGGCAACATAAATTGATCAAGAACAAGTCTACAATCAACTACAGATAAGTGATGATAATTAGCAATTTAAACCTGAAAAGCAATTGTAAATTAATTTTCTTTTTTAAAAGTCACCTGGCATTTTGTAATATGATGCAAAATTATTTCTCTTGTATTTCTATTTTGAGAATTAAATAAGAATAATCAGAAAAGACTGAAAATTGACACAAGTGTTACATCCAAAACCACTGACTACTGTCAAAATGTTATTAAAAAAACAACTCTGTTTAAAGAATGTTACAAGTTCTTATGAATCATGGTTCATTTTCAGCATGCAACATGATTTAGACTTAAGATAGACCACCACTACTGAAAACTGGTTTTAGAAAAAATAAAATCCTTAAGTCCATTGAACAAGTGTGCCCGAGACATCAGTATGTCATCTGTTTGCAGAAGGAACTGCTAGCACATTTATTTTATAGGATAATTTTAATTAATATAACTAAGTCAAATACCAAGATAATTTACATTCAGTGCAAAGTGCAATAGCAGCACTATACTTCTACTGATTAAATAGCATTCAACATGTATTAATTCTTTTTTGTTGTATAGTCCAAAACTATTTATATTTCAGTGCAGTCTTCATGAATGACTCTATGGGTATCTGAGCCCATTAGATGAGAGTAATTGTTGTGAAGGACTGAGGACGGAAAATTGTGTTGTAAACTTTCTGAAAAAAAATCTCATACCAATAACCATTTTACTTTGTATTATAAAAACCAAATAATGATATTTAGAATTTATAAAGGGCCTGACTCCAAACTGAATAAACTCAATGAGATTTTTTCCATAGTATCTTCTGTGCATGGACTCCAAAGCACTCACTCAAACAGGCTCTGATCTTGCTCTTTCTGTCCCCATAAATTCTCATTGAGCTGTTGTGAGTCTGAATAGTTGAAAAGGTGTCCCTCTGTGTCCTTCACAGGATTCAGATGAGAGCAGTGTTTTCTGTTACTATTACTCTCATTTTAAAATTAATTTTGTCTGAGTCCTCAGACCTTTTGTCTTCACTGTCCATAAGTATATTAGTGAACAAGTTTACTGGCAGAAATATTGGCAGGGAAGTGGGGGCATGGTAGGTGCTGGGATGGGGTGGGAGGCAGAAGTGTGGCATGTTTGGGGAGAGCAGAGAAGCAGCAGTGTGGTAAGAGATGGCAGGGAAGCGGCAACAGAGGGTGGGGGACAGAAGCGTGACATGGTTAGAGAAGCCATAGCATGTTTAGATTTTCTCATAGGCCCTAATGCAGCGTACTCGTTGTTAAAATAATATCATGTTTTACAAGTCCTAAACATGATGTGGAATACTAAGAAATGAAAATACAAAGGAGAAAAGTATAAAACTGATCATAGATTACTTTCAGTTTTTGGCACAACTTACTGCTGTGAAGCATCATATTCCACAATGAAATTCAAACCAATTGTACAATACTTAGAGATCAGCATCTGAGAGAGCTTTTACCTACTGCATTTACAAGTTACTGCCCAGATTTTAAAAAAAACTTGCCAGAAGCCTGTAGTGTTCTACATCTAGCAACAGCTAAATTTTTACTGTATAGGCCTAGTTTCATGGTAATCTTAAATAATTATTAGAATCTGACATTAGTGGATCAATATTTGCCTTATTTTTATGATAAAATTAAAGTGTGCAATGAATTTTAAGCTTAGTAATTTTGGAGTACATGCTCAGGGTGGGAGTTTTTTAAACTCCCTGCCTGGGGTTCGCTCCCTGCTGGCTGGAAGCCTGGGTCTCCGTGGCAACCAGAGACGCCAGTGGTGTCTGGCCGCAGCTCCCACCCTGTCCGCGGAGCCCCTGGAGCCGCTCTGGGGCCCCCTGTGTGTCTGCAGACCCCAGGTTGGGAGCCACTTCCCAAGAGCCCTTGCCAATCTGCCCTGGGCGAAGATACCTTCCTGACCACAAATATGGTGATCAGTTAAACAAGGACCATGTAGGCAAGACTCACCAGCCAGACAGCCAGAAAAGAATTCTCTATGATAACTCAGAACCCTCCACATCTAATGTTCTTTCTCAGGTCACTGAAATATCCACCACCAGTAGTCAAACTCATTAATTGACAAACTAGTCTGTCCCATCATACAATTCCCTCTGTAAATTTATCAAGCTCGGTTTTGAAGCCAGCTATATTTTTACCCCACACAGCTCCCTTGGAAGGCTATTCCAGAGCTTCACTCCTCTGATGGTTAGAAATCTGTGTTTAATTTCAAGCCTAAATGTCCTGATAGGCAGCTTGTATGTATTTGTTCTTGTGCCCACATCATCGATGTACTCAAATAATTCCTCTCCCTCCCTGGTATTTGCCCCTGTAATGCATTTATAGAGAGTAATCATATCTCCCCTCAGCCTTCTTTTGATTAGGGTAAACAAGCCAAGCTGTTTGACTTGTCTTGATCTAACCAAGGCATTCAGTGTGGTAAATTGTGTTGCCTCTCTGTAAATCACTTGCTAAACTTAGATGTCAAATAATTTATTAACATAATTCAGCAATTCCATGACAACATGGCTGGAAGAGTTACTGTTGATGGTGACAGACCTATTTCCAGTCACAAATGGGGTGAAGCAAGGGTGTGTCCTCTTTCCTAGCCTTTGATGCTGATTCTTTGCTGCAGTGCTGGAGGAAACTATGGAAAGTCAGATGATATCTTTATGTGCTTCTGTACTGTTAGGCTCTTCAATCTTTCCCTTGGGCTAACACCAGGGGGATAGATGCATTGATCCAGGAACTGCTCAAGGCTATTGATTTCAACTGGATAGCACACTCTGGAGCAGTGCTACAAGATCTTACAAACCACTCTGCTACAGTAGCTAATAACTTTAGCCTGCCTATCAGCTGAATGAAAATGGAGGTTATGAACTAGCTAGTTCCTCAAAAATCTTATCAAGACCCGTCAATAAAGTTGGATGATACCGTGCGCCAAGCCTTTAAACTGTTGTTTTTTTCTTAGTAGTATGCTGAACGACAAACAACAATCAACCAAAGAGGCTGTGGGAATTAAGAAAGCAAAGACCAGATTTGGAAGCAATCATGGCCTTACTTATTCCAAGGAATTACTGCTTTTTCTCTATTACCAAACTCTATGTATGGACAAAAATCAATGTCTATAGTGCCGTTGTCATCACAACATTGCTCTGTGGGTGTCAGATGTAAACCTGTTATCAAAGGCAGGTTAATAGCTTTATGGTTTCCATTTATAACACCTATGGCTATTGCAGGACATCAGATGGCAGGACTGAGCTTCCAACATGGAAGTCCTGCCAAAAGCTGGTCTTGTCAGCATCTGACCCTGCCAGCAGGTTCGATGCTTTGAGGATCTTGAGGGGCAATTACTGTACCAGTGGGGTACAATTTAATCTTAATTAAAACCGAATATTAATACAAAATTAATTGTGAGATGTATGTATATGAGGTTTGTCACGGCTTTTTACAATGGGGGTTTGTCAAATAAACTTAACTTTATGGAGTGGAACAAGTTGGGGGACAAAGGGGGGTTCTCAAACTTACTTAACCCACAGTTATAGATTGAATCACAGTGGTTTAAAAGATGTTCTAACACTATATAGGTAAAAGGGGGTACAATACAATCTTAGTGTGCAGCAGTAGCAGAGAAGAGTGAAAACCAGCAGGGAAGCAGGAATTTTAAGGTTGGCACAGAGGGAGGCAAAAGGGGGCTGCGCGGTGCGGAAAAGGGGCGGTGGGTGCCGGCGGCAGCAGGAAACGGCAGCAAGGGGGGGTGCTATGGGAGCCACAGGGAGGAGAGTGGCCTGGACATGGAAAGGAGCCGTGGGAAGTGGTGGGGACAGGGAAAGGAGCCGCGGGAAGCGGCACGTGGGAGCCACGGGGAGCCGCGGGGAGCTGCGGGGAGCCGGTGGCAGCAGTGAGCGGCGATGGAGGGGGAGCCGCGGGGAAAGGAGAGCCACGGGGAAAGGAGCTGTGGGAGCAGTAGCGGCAGGGAAAAGAGCTGCGGGAGCAGCAGGGAGAGGGAAAGGAGCCGTGGGAAGTGGCAGGGAGAGGGAAAGGAGCCGCGGGAAGTGGCAGGGACAGGGAAAAGAAAAGGGAAAGGAGCAGAGAGGAAGTCAGAGCACACGGGGGAATTCAAAAAATAAAGAGGGGACAAGGAAAATTTAAGAAAAGTTTATTTAGCTCAGGGGAGTCACAGAGGGGAAGGCAAAATGACCTAGCACAATAACTCTGAGGTTTACAAACTAAATGAAACAATCTTACAATCTATCCTAACACTTCTAAGGCTTACAAGCTAAACTGAAACAATATTGCAACTCAAAGTAGTACTTATAAAGTATCCTAAGTTCAAACACAATTAGACGGGAGAGACATAACAAGCAATACAGAGTAGTGGCAAACAATTGGAGACACGGGAACTTTTTTAAACAGTGGAGAGCGAAGCAGCAATTAAGAAAAAGGAGAAGCCAGAAGGCAAAGGACAAGCCTGCTCTTAGGAGTGTGGGCTTGTTGGAGCTGGGGGAGAGCAATGGCAAAAACAGCAGCCAAAGAGGAGGTAATTTATTTTAAAGAAAGCTGCAGGGACAGGCTCTTACCAATTCCACCATCAGCAGTAGCATTACAAGCAGGAGAGAGAGACACTCATTACTCGGCGGCCAGTTTCAATCGTGGTACACTCGGGGGAGAACTCATGAGCAGAGGAGGTCAGTGTCTGGGTGATCAGGCCAGGCAGGATGTCAGGAACCGTCCTGCTGCTCAACCCAAACCCTGGGTTTTTAAACCATTTGTTTCCCACCAGTGGCTATGATTGGCCACAGTTTGCTGATTACAGGTAAGGCGGGAAACTTCAGGTGAGCATGACTCATGCCTTCACCATTTCACAGATCTTTCAGTTTGGGCAGTACCCACCTACGCCTACCCCTGTAGAAATCAGTTGGGTGTCAGCAGCCATTCATTTGAAGGGGCCATCTGCTCCACTTTGCATACTTAACTGATGGCCTGGGAGGGGCAGCCATCCAATTGACTTAATGGGCAACGGACAGCATCAAGGCTCATCTGATCTATTGCCAGTGTGGTAAACATTGTTCTTCTTTGAGCAGCTGCTCACATGCATTCTGCTTAGGTGTGCAAACACTGATGTGCTCCGCTGCCGGAAGCTTTTTGCCTTTAGCCTGACCTGGAGGGCAGCAGTGGCCCTCCCCCAGAGTGGAGTGCGCAGACCTGTCTTCCTTACCAGGCGCTGCTCCCCCGTCCCCTCTCAGTTCCTTCTTTCCGCCGTAGCAGTCGATTGCTGGAACACATGCGGTCTTCACCGCGTGCCTGCCTGCCTTGTAGTTAGTTAGGAGTTTGTTCTTTAGTTGTAGTTAGTGTTACTCTTAGTTCAAACCTCTGTTACCATATTGTGATCCAAGTTCTAATCATGTCCCGCTCCCCGGGGTTTAAACCTTGTTTAAACCGCGTGCAGCAAAGCTTTCTCTGTCAGCGACCCGCACTCCCAGTGCTTGAAATGCCATGGAGAGGCGCACTGTGTGGACAAATGCAAGCTGTGCAGAACATTCAAGCCTTGCACTAAGAAAGACAGGGACTTCAGGCTTAAAAGCCCTGCTTTTCGAGTCAGCACTGGCTCCTTCAATGCCTGAGGTGTACAAGGTGGCAAGGGCTCTGTTCGCCTTGCTGGTGCTTCTGCCCATTTTGAACTCGTGCCCCCGCCCACCATCCAGAGGCAAGCCTCCTCTCCACTCTCCAGAGTGGCGCCAGGCCATTCTCCCTCTCGAGGAGTAGTTTATCACCCCCTCGACAGTACCACTGGGTCGGACCTGGCACAGGAGAAGGGCCAGACAGATGGCGCGGGGCGGCTCCCCATCCTCCCAAAGGGAATTGTCATCCCAGCCGGCAGGATCCCCACAGAGGAGTAGAGCGCACAAATGACGCTGTGGACCTTCAGCATGGGGTAGGGAGGCGCGACACTCCCCCTCACGCTCCAATTCTTTATCGGCTCCCCGGCACCGTGTTTCTAAATGCCGGAGGCAGGGTGAATCCTGGCACCATGCCCGTGACTCCTTGCCCTCTTCATATTCTCTCTCTCCATCACTGAAGGGGCGTGGTTCATTTTCCACTGAGGCTGGTTTCTCTGAGGGCTACCCACTCTCCTCTACTCAGCTCCCGAGGCATGGGCATGCAGACTGGCCCCAGGGAGGTCTATGGTCTTACATTGGGGGTGCAACTTCCTCCCAATCATCTCTGTCACAAGAAGATGTGGGTCAGAGGGTGGCTAGACTGGCTGGGCACGAGACCCCTTCAGCCCCTTTCCAGCTAGAGGGTTGTCACTTACCCTTGCCTGATGAGGCTGTAGTGCAGGACTCTGCCTCACCCCCAGATGACTTTAAAGCACATCAGGATCTATTGCGCAGGCTGGCGTCTAACCTCAGTCTGGAAGTTGAGGAAATGAAAGATAACTCGGATTCACTGTTTAATGTATTTTTAACTTTGGTACAATGTTCCCTCTAAGCTGCGCTGGTACGCTGCAGCGCAGCCCGCCACAGCCACCAGCACAGAGAAGACTGCCAGCAGCACACGGCCGGCAGCCAGAGTCCCTACACAGAGCTCCTCTGGGGCTGGGAGTTTTCAAAACTCCCACCCAGAGAAGCTCTAACGGAGCATGCCCAGAAAAATCTGAGCATGCTCTGTAGTGCTTCTCTGCCCCAGGAGTTATGGCTGGGCCGTCCAGCTCCAGTCGAGCCCCAAGGTAAGTTTGTGGGGGCTGGGGGGCTGTTGGGGGTGGGGGGGGGCGAGCGGGCGTAGGGGGGGCTGTGCAGCGGGGGCGAGTGGGAGCAGGGGGGGCCACGCAGGGGGGAGTGCAGCGAGTAACAGGAGTTGCTCAGCTGCCCGCTCCGCTTAGAGGGAACATTGCTTCGGTAGCCCCTAAGCTAGCCCTGCCAGTTCACGAGGGCATCTTAAAGATTGTGAGCTCGATTTGGCAGACGCCTGCATCAGCCGCATGGACCTGTAAGGTAGCAGAAAAGAAATATTACGTCCCAGCAGTCCCCTTCCAGTACCTGTATACACACCCTGCTCTCTCATCCTTGCTGGTGGAGGTGGCAAACCTGCAGGAGTGCCAGGGCCAGCCAGCTTCGTTGCTGAAAAATAAAGACACTAAGATTTAGATACCTTCGGTAGAAAGATTTATTCAACAGCTGCCATGCAGTTTAGAATAGCAAACCATGAGGCCCTGCTGGGGCGCTATAACTTTAATCTTTGGCATTCCCTGGCACGCTTCTCGGAGTCGCTCCCTCCTGACTGTCACCTGGATTTTAACACCATTCTGGAAGAGGGTTCTCTGCTGGTGAGAGCCATTTTACAAGCCGCCTGGGATGCGGCTGACTTGGCAGGCCGTGCGATTGCCTCAGCCATTTGGCTGCGCAGAACAGCCTGGCTCCAGGTCTCTGGCCTTCCGCCCTTAGTCTAGCACTTAATTCAGGACTTGCCCTTCGAGAGTACTGCACTTTTTTCTGAGTCAACGGACAGCAAACTGCACAGGCTAAAGGACTCCTGGGCGACACTCAGCTCCCTGGGCCTCTGTTCCCCCCAGGAACTGCGAAGACTATCCAAGCAACTGTGGGGCCAACCATTCAAGCCCAGGCAGGCCTTTGGCTCCCAAGCAAGGCAGAGAGATAAGGAAAGGCCCAGAGCCTCAAGGGTAGCACGCACTGCGTCCCCTGTCAAATTCCGCTCCAGTTGCCATTGCGCCTCCAGCCAGAGGAGGCAATTTTGACGGTATACGCGAGGTTGGCGCCTTATCACTCCAGCCTCCATTTTCCAACTGCCTTGCCTCTTTCTACCATGATTGGGCTTCCATCCACGGACCAGTGGGTGCTGAGGACTATCCTTCAGGGCTATTCTCTGCAGTTTCAAGCAAAGCCCCTCCAGGCATCCCCCCCCTTCCAAGTCCCTCTTCAGGGACTCCACTCACGAACAATTGCTAGAGCAGGAGGTGGGGAAGCTGCTCATGCTCGGTGCCATAGAGATGGTACCAAGCGGCGAGGAAGGACAGGGGTTCTACTTCTGCTATTTTCCGATCCCCAAGTCAAAAGGGGTTCTCAGGCCCATCTTAGACCTGAGTGGCTTGAACAAGTACCTCAGGAAACTCAAGTTTCTCATGGTCACCCTCAATCACATCATCTCCTCCCTGGATCCCGGGGATTGGTTCGCTCTGCTCGACCTGCAGGATGACTACTTCCATGCGTTGATCGCGTTCTGTCACAGAAAGTTCCTCCGTTTCATGGGGGGTCCTCGCCACTTCCAGTTCTCTGTCCTTCCCTTCGGCCTGGCGCTGGCCCCGGCCCCGAGGGTGTTTACGAAGTGTATGGCGGTGGTGGCGGCAGCCACCTTACGAAAAAGCGGGGTGCATGTCTTCCCATACTTGGACGATTGGCTGCTCAGGGGCCATTCGTGCACCCAGCTCAGGGCCACGATCGATACTACATGGGCCCTTTGTTGTCGGCTCAGTCTGCTGATCAGTGAACAAAAGTCCGTCTTGTCACCTGTTTGGTCGATAGAATTTATCGGGGTGATCTTGGACTCCCCGCGGGCCACCGCCTACCTTCCACCGGCCAGGTTTGGTGCCATCTCCAGCGCCATCTTGGCCCTCGAGTAGATTCTGACCATGACAGCCCGGAACTGCCTAAGACTGCTGGGCCACATGGCTGCAGCCATGTCCGTGGTCTACCTCACCTGTCTGCACCTCAGGCCGCTCCAGATGTGGTTAAGGACAGTCTTCTGCCCGAATAAACATCGCATGGACAGGGTGGTCTCGGTCCTTCGCAGGGTGTCAAGGATTTGGCTTGGTGGAAATCCCCGCACTCTGTCATGGAGGGAATCCCCTTTGGGTCCGCGGCCCCATCGGTCACCCTGATCTCGGATGCCTCCGACTTTGGTTGGGGAGCACACCTGAGTATCAATTGCAGCACCCAGGGGAAGTGGTCACCGTCGGAGGTCCCCTTGCATATAAATGTCCAGGAACTGAGGGTCATCTGGTTGGCGTGCGGGGTCTTTCGTGAGCAGCTGCAGGTCCATTTTGTGCACATTTTGACAGACAATACCACTGCCATGCACAATGTGAACCACCGGGGGGGGGTTCCTTGGCCCTGTGCCACAAGGCACTCCATCTCTGGCAGTTGGCGATGGACTTCCATTTCCATATGACTGCCTCTCACCTACCAGGAGCGAGGAACAACAAGGCCGATCGCCTCGGCAGACGCTTTTGCTCACAACACGAGTGGGGTTTCCACCTGGGGGTCCGGGACTCCATGTTCTGTGAGTGGGGCTATCCCCAGGTGGACCTGTTTGCCATGAGGGAGAACAGGAAATGCCAGAGCTTCTGCTCCAGGAAGGGGCTGGAGCAGGGCTCTCTCCTGGACACGTTGTTACTGGACTGGTTGGGACCCCTTCTGTACGCATTTCCCCCCATCCCCCTCCTACACAACGTCCTGCTAAAGATACGGAGGGACAAGGCCGACATCATCCTGACTGTCCCGGCCTGGCCTCGCCAGCACTGGTTCCACCTTCTGCTCGAGCTATCGATAGCCCATCCTCACAAGCTCAGGTACGACCTGCTCTTGCAGGACAGTGGTGGCCTTCTCCACCCAAGCCTGCACTCGCTCCACTTGAAGGCATGGAGGTTCTGTGGCTGAAGAAGAGCTGGCCTGCTCATCAGACGTGCAGCATATTTTAATAGGCAGCAGGAAGGTCTCTACCCAGTCGACGTATGAGTCAAAGTGGAAACGTTTCTCCTCCTGGGCCCGGTCGCGGGGCCTGTCGCCTGTGCGGGCGCCTATCCAGGATATCCTGGAATACCTCTGGAGCCTGAGCAGACAACAGTTGTCGTCAGCTTTGCTGAAAGGTCATTTGGCGGCCATTTCAGCTTTCCACGCCCTGCTGGCTGGGCGCCCTGTTTTCTCCCACATGCTGGCCACCCAGTTCCTGAGAGGCCTTGACCGGACTTTCCCTAGGGTGAAAGCCCCCACTCCACTGTGGGACCTGAACTTAGTCCTCCGGGTTCTCTCTGGCCCACCCTTCGAACCCTTAGCCACCTGCTCACTACAAGTCCTTTCTCAGAAGGTGGCATTCCTGGTTGCCATCACCTCCGTGAGGAGAGCGTCAGAGCTTAAGGTCCTCTCATCCAAACCCCCTACACTGTATTCTTCAAGGACAAGGTCCATCTGCAGCCGCACCCGGCTTTCCTCCCGAAAATGCTTTCGAACTTCCATATAAATCAGGATGTATTCCTCCTGGTGTTCTTTCTGAAACCTCATGCATCGGAGGAGCAGAGGCGCTGGCATTCCTTAGATGTCCAACGAGCGCTATCCTTCTATACTGCCAGGACAAGGAGCTTCCGTAAATCGACGCAGCTCTTCGTGGCTTTCGCGGAGAGGGTGAGGGGCAATCTCGTATCGTCACAGACAATTTCATTGTGGATCATGTCCTGCATAAGACTGTGTTACCAGAAGGCGGGAGTCCCGGTCCCGGGCTCGGTGAAGGCCCACTTGACAAGGGCTCAGGCCTCATCCACGGCCTTCCTGGCGAAAGTTCCTGCCCAGGACATTTGCCGCGCAGCCATGTGGTCATCTATCCACACGTTTACCACCCACTACGCCTTGGTTCAGCACGCCAGGGGTGACACAGCCTTCGGCGAGGCAGTCCTCTGCTCCCATGCGTGTTAACTCCTCTCGCCATCCAAAGGTAAGTCTTGCTATTTACCTAAGCGGAATGTATCTGAGCAGCTGCTCGAAGAAGAAAAAGGACAGTTACTTACCTATAACTTCTGTTCTTCGAGATGCGCTGCTCACATCCATTCCGCACCCGCCCTCCAGCCCCACTCAGAGTTAGCGGAAAGAAGGGACTGAGGGGGGTGGGGCAGTGGCGCCTGGTAAGGAGGGGGGGGGTCTGTGCACTCTGCTCTGGGGGAGGGCCGCCGCTGCCCTCTGGGTCAGGCTAAAGGCAAAAAGCTTCCGGCAGCTGAGCATGTCAGCGTTCGCACACCTAAGCGGAATGGATGTGAGCAGCGCATCTTGAAGAACAGAAGTTACAGGTAAGTAACTGTCCTTTTTCTTCCTGAATTGGTCTGTGGAATCACACAAAGATCCATTAATACAAACTCTTATTGTCAGTCAATCTGTCCTCAAAATCAAGGTGACTGACAGCATCCCAGAACTGTAGGACTGGAAGGGACCTCATGAGGCCATCTAGTCCAGTCACCTGCCATTATGGCAAGACCAAACATTATCTGGACCATCCCTGACTGCTCCGTTATCTTTCCAGGCACTGGAATTAAGCTGACTGGTCTGTAATTCCTGGGGTTGTTCCTTTTACAGACTGGCACTATATTTGCTCTTTTCCAGTCTCCTGGAATCTCTCCCATCTTCCATTGCTTTTCAGAGATAATCAGTAATGGCTCAGATGTCTTCTCAGGCAGCTCCTTGCTGTGTTTCATTAGGTCCTTGGGTGTTTCAGCTGGGGACTATCTTTTGATAGGTCTCCTTCTGTCAGTGCTTCTGCACCAGTGGGGCTGCACCAGTGCTAGTGCAACAATGGGACATTTCCCCTAAAGAGCTTGGTATAGACGCAGTCCCTGGGAAAGGCTCTGTGGTGAGGTAGCATTGCAGGAGCAACAGGTGGTGTCAGACACCATGAGTAGCCAAATACTGGGGGAGTGGTAGCCAAAAAGACTGATTGCTGATTGAGAGCAAAGTGAATTGCTTGATTAAGTAGACTCAGGCAAACTGTAGGCATATAAGTAAGGCTAAACCAAAATATATATGTGTATGAGAAAACAAAATAAGCCATACTTACAGAATGAGGAACTCTATCCTGGGTTGCAGTGACTTTGAAAAAGTTTTGAGATTAGTGGTGGATGATAAGCTGAACATGAGCTCTGAATGGGACACTTTTGACAAAAGCGCTAATTAGAGCCTTGGATGTAGAAAGGGGGGAATCTTGAGTAAAAGCAGGGAGATTATTTTAACTTCTGTATTAGGCCCTTGTGCTAATGGTGGTGGAAGATGGAGTCCAGCTGTGGTGTCCACAATTCAGGAAGGACATTATTAAAGTGAAGAGGGTTCAGAGAAGATCGCAAGTATGACTGAAAGACTAGAAAACATATCATAGGGAAAGACCCAAGAACCTTAGTCTTTTTAGCTGAACAAAGAGAAGGTTAAGGGATGACTTGATTACAGTCTGTAAATATCTACATGTGAAATGAAAATTTAATGTCAGATTCTTCAGGCTGGCAGAAAAAAGTCATGATCCAATGGTTGGAAGTGGAAGCTAGACAAATTGAAACTGGGGAAAAGGTGTACATTTTTAACAGTGTAATTAACTATCAGAATAATTTGTCAAGGGTTGTGATGGATTCTCCACCACTGATCATTTTAAAATCAAGATGAGATGATTTTCTAAAAGAGCTGTGCTAGGAACCATTTGGGGGACATTCTCTGGCCTATGCTATACATGAATCCATGAGCATGAGCCAGCAATATTCCCTTCAAAGCTGTGTTTACTTTGGTGTGGTTCGAATGGTGTGCATGTCAGGGCAGCTGGTTTAATGTGTCCCATCCCCAGCTCATTCAAGCTGGAGCATGGCTCTCTGTACAGTTCAGGAATGCTGCGTGTGCATGTGAGATTGGGTTCCAGCAAGGAGGAAGGTTTTTACATAAACCCCATTTTACTTATGTTACCGACTTTGACTTGAGATGATAATTAGGTGACAAAAAGAGCTGGAACTGAACGCTTGGGATGTACACAAAAGTTAGATTGACGCCTGCTAGCAGAAAGCCGTTTAATACTGTTGAAACAATGTCATCTTGTGCCAGACTCTTATTTAGGGTTTGGGTACAGCTGATAAGTCACAGCACTCTTCGTTTAAGCCTTCGTGCATTTATCTGGGAAAACATCAGCATAAGCTGTCTGTCTTGGTCAGCACTGCCTTGTGCTCAAGGGTTGTATTCACAAGTGGAGTGCAAGGAGAATTCATCTAGGATAACCCTCTAAAAAATGTAGACAGTGGAATTCTAGCTCTATCTCCTGGATGTCCATTGGCCTGGGTTCTAATAGCACAGTCTATATGCAATTAATGACCATGTTTAAGTTTGCTATACTGCCAAACAAGTGGATCTGTTAACTTTCTGGGAACTGTCCGAATTCAAAATTGCTGTGGACTGACCTCAAAGTGGTCTCTTGGTCTGTCACGGAGACCCAGTTATGTTGGGATCCCCAGCCTTCCCATGTGCTTGTGCAGTTGCTCAACACCTGTTCCCCAGGCACTCTCCAAAAGGGGTTAATGGCGTGAACAAGCTAGTGCCAGGATACAGCACAAATGCTGACAGCAGCCCACCAGGAGTGGTCCTTCAGAGCATTCGCTCCATGCTGCAATGTAAGTCATAGAACTCGCTGAAATGTTGGACCAGTTGCATTGGCTCAGTGCTGGGGCTTGAACCTTCTGAGGTCCCTTCCAGCCCTCATCTTCTGTGATTGTATGGATTAGAATAGGCATGAGTGGTTGTCATTGAATCTACTTCTCCATCCCCAAGCAGCCACTAATATCCTACCAAACAGACTGCTCCTGCATCCACCTTCCTCCCCATGCCATCCTCCCCTACAGATCTGAAAGGGTAGCCATGTTAATCTAGTTCAGTAAAACGAACAAGGAGTGGCACTTAAAGACTAACAAATTTATTTATTGCATGAGCTTTTGTGGTAGAAAATCCCACTTCATCAGATGCTTTGAAGATGGGGGAACTTACATAAAGGGAGGAAATAGATGCAGAGAAGTGTAAGTCATGGGAACAGGTCACACTGTAACAGCAAATCAAAGAAAGCAGTTGTAAGGATTCAGACACTGGGGAACAGCATATAGGGGAAGATGAGGTCCAATCACCTGCTGTAATGAGAGGAAAAAGTCCCTATTAAGTCTTGAAGTAATACAATCAAATTTGCAAATAAAGTCGATCTCAGCAGCTTCTCTTTGAAGATCACGCAACTCACAGGGATTGGTGCAGGTTGAGTGCCAAATGGGGCATTAACATAAGACCTTGCAAATGAGAAGTCTGGTCTCATGACTGCCTAGTGCAGCAGGAGTCTTATCTTCAGTTGTCAAAGAGGAGCTGCTGGAATCAAATTTATTTGCAATTTGATTGCATTGCTTCAGAGTTTAATAGAGACTTTGAATTTTTCTCTCATTATAACAGGTGATTTGACCTCACATTCCTCTGTATGCTGTTCCCCAGCGTTTGAATCCTTATAAGTATTTCGATCTGCTGTAACTGTACGACCTATTCCCATGACTTACACTCCCCTGCATTTATTTCCTCCCATTCTGTAAGCTCCCCCATCTACAAAGCATCTGCCAAAGTGGGATTTTCTCCCACGAAAGCCCATGCAATAAATAAATTTGTTAGTCTTTAAGTGCCCCAGGACTGCTTGCTTATTTTCCCCTATAAATGTTTCTCCAGAATACTAAGAGCAAATGGCTCAATCCCCAGACCAGCTCTCCCAACCCACCTCTTGTACTCAAAAGCTATTGGTGTTGATTTCTCTCTTTGGTCATGAGGGGGTGCTTTTTTCCAAAATAGGGGAGCAAAACCAAACTGCAGTGATATAGGAAAAGCCATTTGGGGTTGTCTTGAGGAAAATGTGTTTGAAAACCTTTGGCCCTCCTGCTCTCTGTGTATGAGAGTCCCATCTGGCATCCTGGGTTATGAGTAATTCTGTTGAGGTGCAGGTATCTGCGTAGCCATGTCAAGAAGCAAGACTGCGTCATACACCTCTCAAACTGAACAGCAGTATATGATGGAAATACCACTGTCTCTTAGTGTGCTGTTGCGAGGGATTGATGTGAATCCAGCTCCAAAGTGCCAGGAACATGCTGGAGTGTGCGCTGGGTCCCCTAATGACTGGTCCACAAGCCTGTCTGAGTCAGTCAAATGACCCTTTCACTCTCACTGCAGAGGCTCATGCATCTCTGGCAGGAGTCCCCAGAAGTTAGTCTTGGATGTTGGCCAATAATAGTGCTTGTTTTAGCCACATAAAGGTGTGCATCACTCCCAGTAGAAATAACTAATACACAAAAGGAATGGGAGTCATGCTCAGTGTTAATTATTAGGACTCTAGTGCAAGAGTCACAAGTGGACCAAAAAATTGAAACCCAGAGCCAATCATGTTGTTCAGTGGCACAAGTTTCCTTCGTGCACGGGCTGCTGTGTAACCTCTGATTCATTCCCAAGTGACTGATGGGGCAGGTCAGGGGGCTTGCTAGTGGAACATTCTACAAGGAGAGGACAATTGCTTGGAGGCAGTGAGTGAGAAAGAGCCTAGAGAAGTGCACATGCTTCAGAGTTCTCCTGGAAGATAAGGAGGAGGGTTTGCTTTGTTTTCTTTCAGGAGCAAAAGACGGGCAGCGTTGCTGAGGAAATGCTGTCCTGGCTGAGAGTTTTAGAATGAGGCGGTGCTTCCACCAGCAATCATGTTGCAACCCTCACTCACCCAACTCACAGGGGCTGGTGCGGGTTGAGTGCCGTGTGGGTCATTAAAGTAACAACTTTAAAAATGAGTAGAAGTCTGGTCTCACAGCTGCCCTGTGAAGTAGGTGTCTGATCTTCGGTCACACTGAAAAATGCCTTATAATGTAGGCCCAAGGAGCTCGAAAGCAGCTTAACACAGAGAAGGCTAAGTGAGGGCTTGACCTCAGTCTACAGGAAAGTACATGGGGAACCAACATGTAACAATGGACTTTTTTTCAATCTAGCTGTGAAAGGTCTAATGCAATCCCATGACTTAAGGGGAAGCAAGACAAATTCAGTACGGCAGTGGTTTTCAAACTTTTCTCAGAGCCCAGGTGAAAAAAAAATTATGCCTGTGACCCAACAACTACATCTTTGAGCAATACATTCCAGTCTTTTGGTGGTGACAGCAGGGGGTGCTGTGACCTGATACCTGAGGGTCTGCAGCCCAGTGTTGGGCCCTGAACCATGGTCTGAAAACCACTGCAGTAAGGCGTACATTTTCAACACTGAGAGGGGTTGAAACAATTTCACAAGGGTCATGGCAGATTCTCCATCATTGGGAATTTTAAATCAAGATTGGATGTGTTTCTAAAAGCTCTGCTTTGGGAGTTATTTTGGGGCAGGTCTCTGGCCTGTGCTATACAGAAGATCAGAGCAGATGATCATTGTGGCCTTGGGGTCTGTGAGTGTGAATGTGCACTGTGAAGGGAGACTCTGAGAGCCATTGTGCAAATGTAGAAGTAGGACTCCACCACTTGTGTGCAAACTTAACAACAGAGCTGCCATTGCTATGAAAACCATGGTATGGTCACCTGCAGGCTAGATGGTCTAAGGCTTGGGGTAACATCTAGTAAGCCTGAAGGAGCTCTAGGGTTGGCGGAGCAGATATTAGTGTATAACTTGTCATCAGTGATACAACGATGATCTGCCCCAGTTCTGTGTCAGATATTTCCATTTTCCTTTGAGCTCTGCGTGGTTGTGTGTCACCTAGGAAAGCTGGGCAAGCTCTGCCCAGCTCTTCCGCTGCCCATTGACACTGGTACTGGAGGCTTCCTCTAGGGCAGTGGTCCCCAAACTTCTTACCCTGTGCTCCTGTCACACCTGCCCCCTCCTTCTACCCATCCACCCAGCTGGGACTGAGAGTGGGGTTATGACTGAGGCCAGAGGCTGCACATCAGAGTAGAGTCATGGTTGAGGGCCTGTAGCCAGGGCTGGGGGCTGCCATAGGGTTCTCTGGCTGAGGTAAAGACCCAGGGCCCAAGGCACCGTATACGGGGGCCACAGCCAAGCAAAGGGTTGGACACTGAGGCTGCAGCTGAGCCGAGAACCAGGAGCCGAGGCCATGGCCAGACCTGTAGCAGAGCACAGGGCTGGGTGATCTCAAGCCTTGCTGCATCCTCCTTCCAAAATGTTCATTAACAGGAGGGCACAGTTTGAAATCTCTGCTCCATGGACCAGGAGATGGTTTTCACTTTCTGACCTGACAGGTGAAGGGGCATGACTATTCTCTTTGGTCTCAGGCCCAGGCCAGTGGACAGCCCCTGGATCTCACAGGAATCCACAGCTCCTAGTTTCCTTCCTGCCTCTTTTGGACGTGAAAGCTCAGCACTAGGGATGCCATGTGCCCATTGTTGACGTGGTGGCTTTGAGTGAGGGCCAGGGGCAATGAAGGGGAAGATACTTGGGGGCAGGGCGGAGGTATTTCCCTACAAGGAACTCTGCACCAAAGTCTCTGAAAACACATTGCCAAAGGGTAGATTTCATTTCATTTGCTTATTTGCAAGTTACGCTCCCACAGTCTCTGGCTTCTGACCCTGACCCCTCAATTCTGCCTTGCCAGCATGTGGCAAAGGGGTTAAAGACTGGGGCCTTGGTAAGTGCCTCCTTTCACCTGCCCCAGTGCACTTTCCCTAGCTTTGGCCAGTCACTAAGGCCAGACTGTGACCGAAAGAGAGAGCACTGAGCTAAGGAAGAGAATGGGTTGAGGTTACTGCTTCTCACAAGTACCTGAATTAGGGTTTAAAAACAAGTTATTTCAATTTCATGAGATTGCCTGTGGGCATGGCTTTGCTGCTGGTGTGGCATGGAAAGTACTAGAGGGCTCACTGAAAGCAGATACACCTCGCTTAGTCCTCCTTGCTCCTGCCCATACCCACCCCTCACCATGTCTCTGCCCATGCCCTCTAATGCCCTGATTCTGCCAGCTCATTCTTTGCGCTGCAGGGGACATCTGATTGCCATCATGGCTGCCAGGCTTCCCGTGAGGTTATTTGCAGGAAGAGGACTCAGTGAAGGCCTTAGCCACCAGTAGGCAGAGTGATTTCTACTGGACTCTTTTTAAATGGCCATGTTGTGCAAATGATGGGCTCACTCCAGCACCCAGCCTAGATCAGCTTGAGTTTTCACAGTGACTTCAGTGAATCAGGGGCAGGACCTCACACAGCATTACTGAAGCATGTGCTACATAGTTCTACAAATGTATACGAAACACATGCACAGCATCATGTGAGAAACATGCTGCCTGCTGCCTTGCACTATTACACACAAGTTAATAGTGTTCTGTGCCTTCTGGTCACTGCAGCCTGAGCATCTTTTGTTCTCTTCATCTGCCAAGTCGCGTCGTTTCCATCCTGATACTTGTGGGTCAGAAATACGTACCTAATACTGTGAGTGTGCCTTGTAATTGGAGTTCTTTGGATAGTCATTTGACAAGTTGGCAACATTTTATAATACTATAGTGGGTGATTGCTCATTAATTCCACCAGCTCCACATGTTTCATTTTGAAGACACTTATGGTCATTCCCTGGTAGAGAGACGCACATTCTCCCTCTTCTTGCTCTAGAAGTGAAGTTTCCTATTGGAGCTCAGTCATCAATCAAATATTAATCAATCCTACATAGTAGGTATTAGATGACTTCCAATTTGTACATCATTAGTCAGTCTTTGTTGTAATTCGACCTCAGGACTGGAAGACAGATTGTTTAACTCTCTTCCACTTGGGGTCTGGAATGGTGTGAGCTTCCAGAAGTGGCTTTTTGGAGAAGAATTTGTTGTACTGAATTGTATAAATATGCCCTTTGAATGTGTACAGTAGTTCTTAAAACTAGCTAAATGTCGAGGAAGCGTGGATTATGTCAGGAAATACAAACAAAGCCTGTATCAAAACAACTGTTGGTTTAAAGAGCCAGCATTGAGGGAGTATGAGAAACACAAACCCTTTTTCTGGCTCTTAGGTGGAAGAAGTTGGAATGAGTTAGGTGCCTGGCCCTTTCTGTGGCTCACGAGCAGGCTCTGAGCACAGGAGAAATTGATAAAGAAGGCCAAAACTAGGTGTCTGAAGCCTGGCTCCTTGTTCTGTGCTTAGGTGGCTAAAGAAGGATGTAGGGCCCTAATGGGCCCATTTTTCAAACCCCGATCACTGTGCTCCACATGACTTTCTCCTGTCCCCTCCTGAGGCCCCAGATGGGTTTGCCTGCTACCTGTGGGCAGGGGTGCCATGAAATGGTCTGAGTCAGAGCCTTACTTACTGTCTTACTGTCTCTGTGAGAGGGAGGAATCTGGGTTGTCCATCCTACCCAACTTTCTCCCTCAGTGTCTTGGCCAGCAGCGTCCTGCATTAGTGGGCGGCTGAGTTCCTTGCCTGGCTTTGCCATGCACCTTCTCTTCCTGAGGGCTTTGGCATGTCATTGAGGAGCACAGTCTTCCTTTTGTCAGCTGTACGAAGGCTCCCTCTCTGCCTTGGGACTCTCCCCTTCCACTTCCCCTGCATACCCCCAGTTACCCCATTTCTTCATACCCCAGAGTCACTACTGTTGGTGGTGGGACTGCTGTCTCCAGGCCGCATGTTGCCTCTGACTTCCAATCCAAGCAGGGAGTGGCTGATACGTCTCCAATCCACCATGAATTGCTGTTCAGCAACAGAGTGCCTCCTTACACAAGATGCGTTCTTCCTTCTAGAGCTGCCCACATGGCACTTTTCAGGCCGCTGGCTGTGGGGCTGGGCAGCCAGCGAGGCACCCCTGCTGCTTCGCAAGGAATCCACTCCACACCCACAACTGCTGGCACACAAGAGCACAGGAGTGATTGCACTCTGGGGAGGCAATGTGCTTAGGGGGTGGGTGCACATCCAAGGAGTGGTGGAGGATGGATGGAATGGGTGCATGTGTGTGAGTGGGTGCATGCTGGGGCTGAGGGTTTGCTGAGTGGCATGTGAGCAGTCAGTCTCCATTACAGTGTGGCCACAGTGTGGCTGGGTTTGATTTTGAGTTCTAGGGGTTTTGAAGGCCCGGCTTGATGATTTAGTGGAAATACTCCTGCTTTGAGCAGGCAGCTGAACTGAGGTCTCTTCCAGCCCTCATCTTCCAGGAGTCTATGAGCCTCCAATGTAATGGCTGTTGAAGGGCCGGCGCAGCCAAAAACCTCACTGTAAAACATCAGCTGTGGCTCACCAGTGACTCCTGGGGCACATGCAGTCTGCAGGCCAATGTGCGAATTTTCTCTCAACCATGCTCCAAATGCAGCCTGCCCTTGCAACGGCTTTGCTGTGTGGTACTGTGGCCGCTGCTCCCAGCAGGGGCTGGCTGTTTTGAGGGAATTCACCTTGCAGCCATGGTGTTCGTGCACAAGCCAGGTCATGGGGTGTTATCTTCAGGCATTTCTTGACTTGCCAGAGCTGAGACACAGCAGGTGCTCATCTCCCAGACAGGTGTGTTGTGGCAAGCTGGTGTGTGGATGCAGAAGAGCTGTGTTTGCAGAGCCTTGTCACAATTATCCCCAGCTCTGACCTGCCCCAGGTGGCTTCCTGTACTGACAGTTGTAAAAGGAGTGGCTGTCAGGGCCAGAAGCCTCTCCGGGGCTGGGTATGACTGGTCAGCTTCAGTGCTGGGCCTGAGGCAAACCTGCCTGATACAGAGGGGAGCCTCAGGGATGGGGAGACAGTTCTTCTCCTTTACAAGCTATTTAAAAGCAGCAAGTGCCAGGGCTGTAGGGGTGATGTATATGTGATTTCTGGCTGTCCGTAGTTGCCCTGGCCAGCTACCACATACACAGGTCATCAGCAAAAGCACCTGTGCTGATGTCAGCACTCCTTGCACCCAATATCAGGAGTTGAACATTCCTGGGAGCAGAGACGTAGTGTCCGTGTGTGTCCAACAGCAAGTTCCTCGTGTACTTCATACGTTGGCCTGCTATGTGCATGGAGGCTCTCTCAGAAGGGGGTATATATTGACTAGGGTGGAAATTCACACCTGGGCTGAGGACAGGCCATGCCTCACACACCCATATAGCCAACCCTCAAATCAAGTTGGAGTGGCACTGGCATGCTACAGAGTCACAGTGCTGGCCTTCTGTCCTCAGGTGCATTGGACCCTAACCAAGCTGAATACGAGGCCTCAGCAACAGCCAGATCTCAGCCAGACAGGGGCAGCTTCTGCCCGGACTTTAATCATAGAATCATAGGGTTGGAAGGGACCTCATAGGTCATCTAGTCCAACCCCCTGCCAGAGGCAGGACCACTCCCACTAAACCATCCCAGTCATGGTTTTGTCCAGCCGGGCCTTAAACACCTCCAAAGATGGAGACTCCACCACCTCCCTAGGCAGCTCATTCCAATGCTTCACCACTCGCCTAGTAAAAAAGTTTTTTCTAATATCCAGCCTCGACCTCCCTAACTGTAACTTGAGACCATTGCTCCTCGTTCTGTTCTCCGTTACTACTGAGAATAGCCGAGCTCCGTCTTCCTTGTAGCATCCCTTCAAGTAGTTGAAGGTTGCTATCAAATCCCCCCTCAGTATTCTCTTCTGCAGACTAAATAAACCTAATGCTTTCAGTTTTTCCTCATAGGGCTTGTGCTCCAGCCCATTTAATCATAATGATCTTATGCTTTGTCAGCAGTATTTCTCGAGGCACAACTCAGACAAGTTTTTCCTCCAGGGTAATTTGGATTGCTGGCATAGCACTGGAATGAGTTGTCTTGTGGGACTGGGGCCATCTCTTCAGTTCAGTTGAGAGTTTGGTGCCGGGGGCAGAATCATTAGCATTTCTTGACCTAACATTTCCGTTCGTATGCCATCTGACATAATGGAGAGCTCAGTTTGTGACAACAATGGGGTCACCAGTTTTACTTGCTTTTCTCTCACCAGAAAAATGGACCAAATAGGAGCTGACACTATCTAAATCCATTGTTCCTTTGTTTGTAATGAAGTCACTGTAACAAAGGGTGGCCAAAACACTGGGGATCACAGAGCTGTACTTCTTGATATGGGCAATTACACTTTGCTGGGAACTTTTCCCATGGGCTCATTCTTTCTTCCTGCCAGCACCAAGTGATATGCTTTCAGTCTGCATGATCCTGCTCCAGTCTCTCTCCATGGCCTACAATGGAGACTTGCCAGAATTTCATTTAAAGTTCAGAACCTGAAAAAACTGTGTCCCTAAAGCCTGGAACCTGAAAAACTGTGTCCCTAAAGCTCATCTGAATCATGTGCCTATTTTTTGTGGATGGGAGGCAAGCTCTTAAAGTTGCATTTGATTAGCACAAACCCTTCAAAAATAAGAATGACTCTCTTAGTTGGGGGGGTTGGGGTTGGGTTAACATGGGACTGGCTAGCTCAAAACCTGCTGTGAAGAAATGGGTCACAGCTGTGAGGAAAAATGATTTCAAGCAAGGTGAATAAATCCTTTAAGGTCTTGCCAGTTATATAACAGGAGACTGTGGCAAATTGAATTTCTGAGCAAAGAGGCTTAATGTATTCCCAGGCTAATTGAATCAAGGGTTGCATTTAATCCCAGCATTTTGCTGACTTCTTAAATTAGGTAGAATACAGTTCAAGAGCCAGCCTTGCATCGCAGCTTTGTTACTTTATATGCATATTGTAGGAGTGTAGTGTGAACCTTCATGGACATGAGAATTATAAGAGCTGGCTCAGCTGGGCCACACAGTCCAGAGAGGAGGAGGCAACTATTTGCTGGTCAGAGAGGATGAACTTTCATTCTATTCATCCCCCAAAGCTTAGAAATGTTTGGAATTCACCCCGTGCAACTTTGAGAAATAACATTATTAAAACCAGAAGTTTTTATCATGTACAGTAGCTGTATTGGCTCTGGTTTAAGAAGTCAGCAGCCCCCTTGGATTAGGCACAATCTTTGATTCAATTAGCCTGGGACTCCTTCACTGCTGGAAAATCTCAGTCAGATTCCTTGACTTCAACATGAGAACTGACTTTGCAAATCACAGCAGTATCCTCTCCCACCAGCCATTCAAATAACAGGACAATGGCTACCATCAAGTGGCAACAGACTGATTATAGGCTTTCATGCGAGCTAGCCATGGTGTGTTGCATTGCTTCTTGGTATTGATTGTTGGGTGGTTTTTACAGGGGGCGATTGTTGATTTGAAAGTGACGGGTGATCCCCAGGCATCTGATCTCCAGTGTGAGGAAGAGGAGGAAGACTCTGACGTGGTGAGTGCCAACAGGACCAGTATTGTGGCTGTGGTTTGCTTACACGGTGGAGTGACAGGCTTTCCTTAAATCCAGCTGTTAGCAGTTGCCTGCTGGATGCTAATATGCAATTTACCACACAAGATCACCAACTCCAAATGTCCACAAATCATCAGATTGTCCCACAAATGATGAGCTTACACACACGCGCTCTCTCTCTCTCACTTTCTCTCAAGTTTTGGTCCATATTTGGATGTCTGAAGTCTGCCCCCTGCTCCTGCCATACCATGTACAACAGCTGTTGTGAAATAGCAAATCCTAGGTGGGTGAAGAGAGCTGGCTGGCCAGCAGCTGGGCATTGCAGTGTCCTAGCCCCCCAACTGGAGTTCCTGTGGGCACACACCCTTCTCTTTGTCCTCTCTCATTCCCTGCCCAGGTAGGAAAGTTGTACAGGCTTTATCCCTGCCGCTGTGCGTGATGTCTGTGTGTTTGCAGGAATTTCACAGAGCACTAGGCCCCAGGCCTTGTTGTCACCTCCTACAGTTGCTAATGGGGAGCATCCTGTCCAGCTACCCCCCCTGAGCACTGAGGCTTGCGATGGCGTGAGGAAACATGCCAGGCAGTTACTCTGGACAAGTAACCATTGTGAATTGTAATTTTCAGCCTGTTCTTGTCAGCTAACAACCCTTCTGTGCACTGACCAGAGGGAAATTCTGGCCACACAGAATTTATTAACCAGACTCCCATGGGCTTCCAGAGGGCCATGATTTCACCCATCATGTCAGGGAGCAGTCTGGGCAACTGATGGGACCGTGAGGCCTGTAAGCTGATTTTTAAGGCTTATGTGGTCTTGTCTGTGCTAGTGTGGAACCCAAATTGAATCCTTTGGGCAGGAAGAAATGTCAATACCTTTCTTATCAACAGAGAAAAACTTGCTGGTAGGTGAACAAGGGTAGTTTGAGACTCAGGCTTTCTATGAAGAGAATGTGGAGCCTGTTTTTGTTACACTGCGTGAAGGGAATGCAGAGAATAGCCATCTCTCAGTTGTGCCAGGCATGTTGTCTGCTGACTGTGTCTCACTCTTCCTTCCCCTCTCCTTCTGAATGATGCAGGCATCTGGAGATTTTGGAAGCGGCGTTGAAGACAGGCTCCATCTATCAGGAAAAGAGCAGGTGAGTCTAAGGCCATTGGCTCAAGAGCATTCCTTTCCAGGTATAGCCCCATTGGATCTTCTTGTGGTTGACCCCCTTTTCCCCACATTCATCTGCATCTAGAAGAGAAATCCATGAACATGGCCAAACAGTGCACAGAGGAATGTGGTGTGTGTAGTGGGTTTCTGTGGTGCTTTCTGTCCTCCTTCATGCTGCATTGACACTGAGTCGGGGGTGGGGTTCTTTGCAGTCATTCTGGCAAAGGGTGGTTTTCCCTTCAGATGGTTTTCTGAGGTTAAGGGTGTTCTAGGGGTCTGAGCTGTCCCTCAACAGCCAGGACAGCAGTGAAGGAAGCACACTCCTTGTGGACACAAATTAATGTTTTCTGTGATGTGCTTCAAGGCCACGGCCTTTACCCTGTGACTGAATCTTGTGCTGTCAGTGAAACCAGTGAGAAGGGTGCAAACAGCACAACACCAGCTGTCCTGACCAAGTCTTACAGATGCCACTGAGCTCGTAGCAGTCCCATGCCTGAGTGCTTTTTCTCTTTTGCTTTAAGCCAGGCTGTATCACACATTTTAACTAGTCGATCTGGAATAACGTTGAAAGGGGAGCCTGAAAGTTCACCAAGAAACTGAAGAGACTAGTAGCTAAATTGGAGCTTTCCTTTGATCACCAAAATCCCAATGTCTTGAACTGTTAAATCCCATCTCTTCAGGCCTTCAGACTAGCATCAGGTCTCCCTCTTGAGGGTTACCTACAGCTGTATGTCTGAACCAGAAAGCCAGCAGCTGCTGTCTTCTCTGCTGTTGCCAGGAATACTTTAAAACAACACCCAAATTTCTAGCAGCCATCAGTCTCGTCCATTGTGTTGTAAAGGGAAGAGCATCTGTAATGTCCGTAGTACTGTTGTTTTACTACCTGCCTAGGAAAGTGGGATGAACTGCTACATTATCTTGCTGCCGTGGCATCAGGATCCAGCCTGGGGTTATCATTAAGCCCTTTACATTTATCAAGACCAGATTTTGTTCCATTTCCAAGAGTCCAAAGAGAATTGTTAAGCCTCCTCTTCCCACCAGCTGTCCATTAGACCCTGAAAAGTAGCTGCCTGAGTTCAAGTGTTGATCCAAACAGTGTGTCTGGGTTTGGAGAGCCTGGAGGAAGAGGCCATGAGACATTGCTTTGGAGTGACTGATGAGGGTGGATTTGAAAAAGACTTGGTGTTCCCTGCTCACAGCTTGTTCTGCTGTTGAGTTCTGGCAACCTTCACCCACGTTGTGTCTCAGACAGTACATTTGTAGCTCCAGCCCCACCACCACAGCTCAGTGTTGACTCTCTGTGTGAGTGGTTTCTTTCTGGAAAGCTTTTCTGCAAACGGTACCTGGACAGTCTGTTCTCTGAGTGCGGTCAGAGTCCTGTCTGCTGACTTCAAACTATGCTCTTTCTATTCCTGATCACCTCGCAGAGACCACGTGGCTATAGGAGCCTGAGCAGATGCGGGTTATCTTGTACAGCCAAAGAATTGTTTGCATTTCGGTCAGTCAAAACTGTGCAAAACTTCAGCAGTTGCGCCACAGTTGATTTCATGGAAAGCCTCACTTGACAGCATCTGGGTTGAAGTACCTAATCTGCCCCACAGGGGCTTTGCTACTGATGATGGTACTCCAGCAGGAAAATGCCAGGCTTCTGTGTCCCAGCTCAAAGTGGGTTTGCCAGGCTGGCACCTAGAAAATAACAGTGCTCTTCTGCCATGTAGGCAACATGCATTTGATGTGAAAATCACGGTAATTCTGCAGTCCCACAAAACCGCTTCTAGAGTGGATTTGCTGTTCAGAACCTCCCTTTTCTGGGATCCTCCGTGCGGGATCTGCACAAACAAAATGAAAAGATGCCTGGACTCACCTGGACTCCCCAAAAGTATGTCCCAAACAGCCAGCAAAGCATGGGTGCAGGTAAAAGTCAGTTCTTGCTGATGCCTTCAGGAAAGGCCTGGTAAAAGAGCTCTCAAGATACCACTTTTCTGAGGAGGGGGGAGTGAGACACACATTTCTCCCTGAAATGCCTTATTGCTTAGGTAATGGTCTCCAACCTTTTCACCAGCCGATGGCACAACAGACACAATTTTAACTGTAGCTGCTGTTCAGAAGTAGGTTGCAATCAATGAATCGGAGACCACTGGTGTCTAGGGGAAAGTGCACTAAGCTGGGAGTCGGAAGAGTTTGTTCTCCTCTCCCATCTATGGACTGGTGTTTGTATCTGTGCACTTGAGAGCCTTTATCACTTAGCAGAGCATTGGGCTGGGCCTTGAAAGCAGTCAGGTACCGCCATTCCTTTATTTTACATATAAGCTAGCTGAGAGGTTGTCCAAGGCTACTTTAGGCAGAGAATGGAGTCAGCCCCAGATCTCGAACTTGGCAGCCCTGAGTCTTGTCATCTCAGCTATGCTTCAAGTTAGAATGAAGGAAGTGCTTTAATTCATTAGCAAAATCTCCCATTAGGGTCACCTGGGCCAGCTCTGACTTGCAGCTGGGACCAGCCCAGTGCAACTGGCTCCAGAGTCAAGGGAGTGAAAAGAAGGGTTGAAGTCACTGCTGCTTCTCTGCCTCCAACATCCATCAAGCATAAGATAGCTGGATCAGTGAACGTAGCCCTAGCGCTGTATTGTGGTAGGAATAGGGCTGGACTTCCTGTGGTGTCCAGCATCTGCACGCCTTCTCTGACATGGGCTTGCCCGGATCCTGAAGAGGACCTGACTGGTACAGTGGAAAGCGAGTGAGTATGATCTCCTCTAGTGTGATACAATAGCTCTGAGAACTCATATAGCCCATGAACATATGACCAGGAATAAGGAGGTGGTATTGCATTGGTGAAGCCATTAATGGACTCCCCATTCTAGTATTCACCCATCAGAAGGGATATTGAACAATGGAGAGGCATCAAAAAAGACCTACAAGAAAGGTAGCATCTGGAAAACCTACCTAATGGCATGATAGTAAAGGTGCTCAGTCTGTGTAGTTTATCCAAGAGAAGTTAAGAGATGACTTGAACATGGTTTGTAAGTCCCTACTTGGGGCAGAAATTTGCTATAGACAGCTCTTTAAGAAGTACAAGGAGAACCAGATCCAATGGCTGAAAGCTGAAGCTGGAGAACTTTCAAATGAAAATAAATTACATGTGTTTAACAGTGACAAAATTAACCAGTGATGTGGTGGGTTCTCCATATCTTGGAGTCTTTAGGTCAAGGTTGGATCTCTTTCTACAAGAGCTGTTCTAGCTCCACCACAATTTACTGATGCAGAAGTTATTGGGTGACATTCTCCAGCTGGGGCTGCTCATGGATGATCATAGCAGTGTTTCTGGGCTTATGTGTGTGTCATGCGGCTGTGCTGGGGCTGCAGAGAGGGGCTGCAATGCATGGAAGCCAGGGGTATCTTCAGCGATGGCACTGCAGACATGCTCTGATCTCTTTGTGCTTCTTAGTGGAAAAAAGGGAGAGGATGAGGGAAAAGAGAGTGGATAGGCTGCTTTGTGCTTGTGGCTTCTGGGGAGGCTAGCTGGAGTCTCTAGGGTTGAAAGATGGATGCCTCCTGCTGCCCAGCCTCCATTTTGCCCTGCTACAGCTGATGTTTGCTTCCTGAATGCTTTGGATGGTGAACTTTGTATGTGATAGATAGTGGTCCATGCTCTGGAAAGCTGTCTCAGGGTCTTTGTGTATCTCTTGAGATATCAAACACAGGAGAGAAGACAGGATATTTTTTCTTGGCTAGAGGTTTATTTTGGGGGTAAACAGCAGGTAATACTGGAACATTTCTGCAAGCTGAAGTTACCCAAGAAACACTATCATTGTCTGTAAGACTTTGTAGGAGTTCCCTTGCCTTGTACTTGAACATGGAATGCTGACGCCATCCAGCGACTGTATAAGAGTAATGACTAGATAAATTTTCCTGGGCTCTCATCCAATCTGCACTGTACTTCTGAATTCGCTTGCACACACCAGACCTGATCCTGCAGTTCTTCCTCAGGCAAAACTCCCAGGGGTGAGTTGACACTTCACTGGACTAAGGACAACTGTTTCAGGCCCACCACCAGCAGCATTTGGTGCAAAGTTTCATGGGGAAAGCATTGCTACTTGATGGCTCACCAGGATGCTCGGTGCTTTCTCCTGTCTTTAGGGCACTGCACACATGCATTTTGGGGCCCAGGATGAGTATCTTCATGGATCCCCATTTAGTGACAAACGTGACAATCTCCTCCTTCCAGTCCTGCCCTGGGCCTACTCAGGTGAAGCTGCTACTGTGGAAGGTTTGTTTCTGGATGGCCAGTGCTTTATTTTTAAACTCTTCTTACAGAGCAGCGTTCGTTTGCATCACTAATACAAATAATATCTTGAAACAGCTTAAGGCCTGTGGATTCTCTGTCTCTGGAAATGTTCAAACTGGGGCTGCATGTTTGTCTAAAAGGCCTGCTCTAGTCAAAGAAAAGTTAGTCCGGAGGCAGTCAGACTAGCTGATCACAATGGTCTCTTCTGGCTTTGGAATCTATGAATCTATAATTCACCATTTATGCTTACAACAAACTCCAGTGAGCAGTGAAACAAATGCCTGTTGTTCTGCTGCCTGGCCTGGAATGTCAATGGGTCTTGAGGGGCGGTGAAAGGTTCATCTACTGGCTGGGGAGTTTTGTTCTCCAACATTCAAGTTCCTTCCCTTCTCTCATCTCACACAGGGGACACCAGCTATTTCACAGCTCCCGAAACCTCCCCCGGTCACTTCTCCCCCCACAGCTAGGGAGACAGAGCAGACAGTGGAGAACATCAGCGTGGGCTCTCACTTGGAAACGGAGCAAATCACAGCGGGAGGACAACAAGTTTCTTTAGGAGGTAATACTAGAATGTGCCCATTTGACTCCCAGAGATGCCAAGTGGGAAAACATCTGCAAACTACCTGCTTTCCACTGATCTGGGGTTCTCTTGGGGTGCCAGATGCTGACTCTCAACAGGCTTGTGCAGGGAGCTGCCGTGGGGGCCTGAGAAATTCACAGCTGTTTGACAAGCAGGCTGAACATACCAGTAGCTAGATACCTGCAAAACAGAGGTGGTGGTTAAAGCTGTGAGCTCCATCCATGTCACTGTGCTGGTCATTAACATGGGCATGACAGCGGGTAAAGAAGGGGTTTTTGCCCTGGAATCTTGAAGATACGTCAGCCTGAACCTTACTGAAGGGACATATCCCATGGCTGCCTTCCTTGTCTGTTCTGTTAACAGCAGTGGTGGATTTAACATTGGAAGTTGATATTCCCCCTCAATGGGGTTTGGTGTTGAAGCCATAACACTGCACTTGTGACACTACATTCTTCCAGTTTACTTTTGAAGGCAGTAAGGCCTGGATTTTTGACCGCATAGGAGCCAGTGGTAGTCACTGGAATTTAGGTTCCTAAGTGCCTAATTCTGTTTGGAAAAAAAAATGAGACTCAGGCACTTAAATCAGTTAGGTGTTGCAACACTGAGTGGAGCAACAGCTAAATGCTTCTGAAAATCTGGGCCCAGGTCTTGTGCTTAGAAGGCTGGTGTGATGAACATCCTAGGGAAGACATGTCCCTGCCAGAATACCATGGCTGTTCTGCTTTCAGGTAGGTGAGGAAGGAGCTAGTGCAAGTTTCTTCAGTGAGAAAGTTCCAAAGGGGCAGCCATGTTAGTCTAGTTCAGCAAAACAAAAAAATGAGGAGCCCTGTGGCACTTAAAAACTAACACATTCATTTATCGCATGAGCTTTTGTGGGAGAAAATCCCACTTCAAAGCATCTGATGACATGATATTTTCTCCTGTAAAAGCTCATGCAATAGATTTGTTAGTATTTAAGTGTCACGGAACTCCTAGCTTATCTTAGTGGGGAAGCGTCTATGAGAGTCCCGGATTGCCCAGCCCTCATGCCTGGGTTGTCCTCAGCATGACACTACAGTGGTGTAGTTGTCCACTACCCACTCCCTCCCAAGCAGACTGCTCCCCCGTCCACCAGTGCACTGTCTCCATGCCTGTAACCATACACGGCTCTTCATTCCAGCCAAGGTTGGTGCAAAAGGGGAGAAAGGAGACCAGGGTGAGAAAGGTGAACGTGGCCCAAAAGGGGACTCTGGAACTGGTGGAGTTCTAGCCACTGACGGGACCAGAGGCCGAAAGGTCAGTAATGACACCTCATACATCTCTGGTAGCTTCAGCTCATGGCTTCACAGCACATGACACATTATAATGAATTGTCCATCCCTGCACCTGAACTTGCTTGCCACAGCTCCTGCCTGCAGACAGAAGTGCACCCTCAGACCCTCTCTCCTGCTTTGGGGGTGAGTCCCACTTGCTCCACCTCACCCAAAGCCTGCTTCAGCAAAAAGCCCCTCACATGTAGCACAGCACTGAAATTCAAGGGGAGAAAACTGACTTTGTTGTGTGTGGAGAGCACAGCAGGGAGGCAGTCGTGTCAGTATCCAGTCTCTGGCCCTGCCACAGATCCAGCAGACTGGGGACTCTGCTGGTGAGGGTCTTGGAGGAAAGAGCAACAAAGGGAAAGGGAGATGACTGCAAGCCAACTAGCAAAGAGACAAGGTTAGGGCTGTGACCAGGAGAAAGGGAGAAGATGTGCATAGGAGCTTGTCATGAAAATGGGAGTAGTTCCAGTGATGGTGTGAGACATTCAATGCTGTCCACCTGTTCTAGGCCCTCTGTTGTTGTGCTGGAGCAGGCAGCCAGTCCCCAGCAGCAGTTGAGCAGCTGCTTCTGTGCTCTGACTGATGCCCGTCTCCCCCTGCACCCGGGTCTTTCAGGCAAAGCAGTGCACGTGGCTGGTGTGAGGCAGCCACTGCATTGGCAGAATTAGGGGCCCAAAGCAACTTCACCCTGGAAACAGCTCTGTGCAAATTCCGGCTGCTCTCACAAATGTGCCCTCTGTTTGGGGGGGTCAGGGTTTGTGAAGAATCTGCCCATGCCCAGTGTCAGATGAGCCTTAGAAGAGCTGCCCTGCCTGGTGCCAGCTGCCTCTAACCCCCCTTGATGTCACAAGGTGCCCAGAGCACTCCCAACACAGCTGGATCTAGCCCCTGGGAAAGACTCCTTTGCAGCAGCTGTGCACAAAGGGACCCCCGCTAGCATTCCTACATTCCCCAGAGGTAACCCTGTCTGGTCTTCAGCAGCTTAAAAGGCATTGAGCTCCCCTGTACAGAGCTTCTCCCTGGAGCTGTGCTGGGAAGCACCTGGCTTGCTCTAGAAGTGTGGATGTTGAGTCTACACCATGCATGTTTTGCATCCAGGCAGCATACGCCATATCTTGCTGTTGGGGGGCGCCCCCCCCCCCCAGAGTTGAAACAAGCCCTCTGCTGGGTGCTGTAATGTTTCGCTCTTATTCTGCAGGGAGAAAAAGGTGACCCAGGAATTAAGGTGAGCACAGTGGCCACAGCAGGTTGTGTAGAAGAGAGTTACAGGCAGAGAGCCCGTGAGGTGTACCAACAGGTCCCCATGCTGTCTCTGGCTGGTAATCCCACCACACAGCCCTCAGCTGGATTTTCCATGAGTGGGTGAGAGGCCTGTATCAGGGCAGTTCCCCTCACTTCACACTGACTAGACTGGAGCCATGTGTCATATCAGACCTGGTAGATAATTGGCTGCCCATAGAAGCCAGGCCTGGAGTCGAACAATAATCCACTAGCTCTTGTGGTTTGCGTGACTGGTTCAGCACTGTTCTGTACCCAGGGAAGCAATCGCATGGGACCAAATCCCAGGCCCTTTGCTGCCTTGGCTCGGTATCTTTGCCTCCCACCAATGGGCATGTTCAGCGAGGCCCTGCATGACCATGGTGTGCAGGTGTGCGATTGACTGACAGCAGCCTAAGCCACGGGAGAAGAGGGTGCATAGACAAGTCCTGGGGAAGGCAAGAGAACAATAACTGTCATCAGGAGGACCTTGAGGCAGCAGAGCCCAGCTGTCAGTGGGGCCAGCCTCCACTCCACTCCCCTCCATTCCATGCTCCTGTCTCATAGCAGTCACACCGCCCACACAGTGTGGCCTGTGGCTTCCCAGCTCATAACTTACCACAAGCACCAGGTGCAGGAGCAGACCAGGTCCCAGAGGTCTCTGGCTCAGCCTGTTCCTGGCAGTATCTGGCACCGCACTCAAGGGTTGGTTGGCATTGGCTTAGTAGTGATGCCAGCTATATGCCAGTCCCCTTCTTGGCCCCTGGTCCCTGGAGCTCTCCAAGATTGGGGCAGAGAAATCCACTGTGTCAGCTTCTGTGTGGAGGGCAAGCTGCAAAGACTGGCTTCCTTGGAGCAACCTGCTGCAGGGTCTGTATGCAATCAGAGAGAGCCAAGATAACTTAGAGGTGAATGATTCCTTTTCCGTGTGGGACTGACTGAGGGAAGTAGGTTGGCATTTATATTCCCCTTAGTTTGCAAGGCCAAACCCATGCGTTTCCAGGCCATGGCACCATGGAGAGTGAGTGAGTCTGGGTTCCTGGCGGGGTGAGTGCCCTGGGCCAGGGCAGCAAGCATGGGTGATGGCTGGCTGTTCACAGGGCTCACAGTTTCCTCTTTTATCCCCAGGGAAGTGCAGGATTTGGGTACCCAGGTTCAAAGGGGCAGAAAGGTGAGCCAGGTGCCCAGGGCTCACCCGGCCCTGCTGGCCCGCCTGGGCCCCCTGGCACAACGGTGCAGCACCTGGATGGCTCTGTTGTGGAGCAGGTTTCTGGGCCTCCAGGACCAACAAGTCCCCCAGGGCCACCCGGGAAAGATGGCCGCCCTGGCAGGGATGGAGAACCTGTGAGTAAATCCTCAGTCTGCATGATGGTAGACAGTGCCCCTGTGTCTCTACCATACCCTGTCCACCAACTGCCTCCCCTCATCTTCCTGCCATTTTTTCTGCCCTTTCTCACCTCCCTCCATGCTCCAGGCCTGCTCTTCTCACTGCCCCAGTTTCATGTTGTGCCCCCTGCTAGAGCCAGTGGAATCAGCACAGGCCCAGTCACCCTGGGCTGGTTGGTCCTGGAGGTGTGGTTGATCTGAAGAGGCTGGTCCCTCCTCCCAGATGTGCAGTGGGAGAAGAGGACCTTTGGCACACAGGGAGATGGCCAGGCATGGGTGGGGCTGCCCGGGAGAGTACGTGACTGTTCTGGCTGGTGCTTCTGAAATCCTACCAAAGCCCATGGGGCGGCAAAGGAGAGGGAAATGGGGAGTACTCAGAGGAACCAGGGGTAGCATGATGGAGCTGAAGCCTTGGGGGGGGGCAGTGTGATGAACATGTATTACCTTGTGAAACCTGTCTCATGGACACCTCACCATCTCTGTTTACTCTAGGGTGATCCTGGTGAAGATGGGAAACCTGTAAGTGTTACTTTTTGCTTTCCCCTTCCCAATGCTGGCATGTCAGTTGCTGAAACACACTCTGGGCCCAGGCCAGATCAAGGCCTAGGGTGGCCCACCCATGTGGGACCCCACCCATTTTATGTGCCCCATGCTTGGGGTGGGGTCAGGGGCTCCAGAGCCTCAGCTGGCATTGAAGAGGTGGTTGGGGGGCTGTGGCTGGTGCAGAGGGGGTTTGGGGGAGGGGGGAGGTGGCATTGCAGGCTGGTACAGCTGCGGTGTGCTGTTGGCTGTGTGGCTGTGGAAGGGAGTGAATGCAGGCTGTGTTGCTGCAGGGGGTTCACAAGCTGGCTGTGCTGCTAGAAGGAGAGAATGGGTGAAAGGGCTGTATTCCTGCCCCACCCCTGGGTTGGCTGCATGGGCCACATCCAGGACAAAGTCTAATGTTCAAGGGGGCATTAATCCAAGAGTCATATGTCGGACATGGCTGGTCATCCTCCCACTCTGCTCGGTGCCGTCACGGCCGCAGGTGGAGTGCTCTGTCTGGTTCTGAGTGCCACACTTTTGGAAAGGTGTGGGCAAATTGGAGAAACTCCAGAGGAGAGCAGGAAAAATGAAGAAAGGCTTGAAAACCTGTTAAAAGCATTGGGCTTGTTTAGTCTTGAGAAAAGAAGGCTCAGAGGGGACCTCAGAACAGCCTTCAACTAGGTTGGGGTTAAATTTTCACCTGTGATAGGAAGGGAGGATAAGGCTTGATCTTCAGGAAGGGGCATTTAGGTGAGCAGCTATTGGGAAATGTTTTCTAGCTCTTAGGTAGTGCAGCTCCAGACCAGCCTTCCAAGGGGGCTGTGGAATGGCTGTCACTGGAGATTTATACAGACACCTGCCAGGGATAGGCTAGATTCCCTTGGCCCTGCCTCAGTGCTGCATCCAGGCTATATGGCATCTCAGGGTCCCTTGCAATTCTCATTGCTCTGATCCTGTGTCAAGGGACGTAGAACTACCTTTGGCTCAGGCTCGCCACTGATCTTTCTGTCTCACTTTGTAGGGTGACACTGGGCCCCAGGGATTCCCTGGAACTCCTGGAGAACCTGGCCTCAAGGGGGAGAAGGTGAGTTCCTGCCTTTCACAGGCTGCACGGTGTCAGGTAGCGAGGGTCTGACTGGTCCCAGTTATGGCCTCTCTGTAGCAGTCCTGCTTTGTTCAGCTAATGTGCAGTGGAGTGACATAGAGCCTGTGTTACGAACTCTGTCATCTTCTTTGTGTGCTTAGGGAGAGCCTGGAGTTGGCGCAAGAGGGCCTCCTGGACCTCCCGGACCTCCTGGGGCATCAGGTCTCTCCTCCAAACAGGACAAGCTGGTACGTTCCTGGGACTGGCATGGGCCGGCTTGCAGTTTTGAGGCTGAGGGCCATCCAGCCAAGAGGCACCCAGAGAGCCTGGCTCTCACCATGGCACAGAGCAGCTGGTACTTGCCGCCAAGTTAGCATGACCGAGCAGCTCTGCTCAGCAATCTGAAGGGTGAACTTGGTCCTTAAAGTTTGTGGCCACAGCTAGAAGTGTCCATGGGTCTCCCTCTGCAGTGACTTATTGTTGGAAAACACCCATCCTACAAAATCAAAACCTTCCATGGGACCTTACCAGTTCCATCAATTTTCAGTGAAAAATTGAGTTTATTCAGTGAGATGAAATTTTGTTTCAATCTTAGATAATCCAGACAGTTAGGCTGTTCTGTCATATTACCATCTGAATATGTATTCTAGTTTCTCTTTTCAATTTTATTTTTATATTATTTGCCATACCATTTGCCAAAAGGAAATTCTATCAATTTACATTTATTTTGATTTTGCATTATACCATTTACAGCAGGAAATGACCAGTTACGGTTAGAGTTGAGCAAAACAAACAAGGAATCCTGTCGCATTTTTAAAGGCTAACAAATGTCTTTATCACATGAGCTTTCATGGTAGAACTTATCCCCATCTTCAAGCATCTGATGAGGTGGGATTTTCTCCCACGAAAGCTCATGTGATAAACACCTGTGATGAACATCTGTGTGGAGGAAATGGCCACTATGCAGAGGTCAGACCAAAGTCTTGGGCACCTAGGCTCCACGCAGGCCTTACTGTGAGCAGGGGTTAGCCAGCACCCAAGCTTTGTGCTGAGTCTCTGACTCTGGGGCTTATCTCTGTCTGTAGTCAGCCCACATTGCTTTCTCTGGTTATTGTGAATAGGAAACTGTTCTTCTGCATACCCACTCTGACTCCCTGCACCTCTGTAGAGGTGCTCTCTGCTAGTTCAGGAGATTGGTTGGGAGAGGCTCAGGCCATTGAGCCTTTAGCTCCACGGTACTGTAGAACCCGGGATGAGTCCATGCCAGCCATGTGTGCACCCTCCCCTTTTAGCTGGCCTGTCCGATGCCATGGAAACAAGGAAATCCAATGTGTGCCCATGTGCTTCTCTTCCAGACATTCATCGACATGGAAGGCTCTGGGTTTGGAGGTGATCTGGAGAGCTTCCAAGTGAGTTTGGCTGCCACCCTGGCCTGTGTCAGGAGACAGTGCTGCAGGCACTTGAGAATGTGGCAGGTGCTTAATGTGTATCCACATGCAACCAAATAATATTTATTCCTTTTCAGGGCCCCCCTGGCCTGCCAGGGCCTCCTGGGCCTCCTGGTGTGCCAGGCTTGCCAGGACAGCCAGGAAGATTTGGGATGAACAGCACTGAGCTTCCAGGACCGCCTGGCCTCCCTGGCCTGCCAGGCAGAGATGGCACCTCTGGACCACAAGGGCCACCAGTAAGTGGTGGTGTGTGTGTGGGGGGGGGAATAATGTACTTCAAGGCTGATTCTTGTGTCTCCTCCTATTAAGGGCCTAATTCTGTGCAGTTCCCCAGCATTTCCCATTGCAGTGCTAGGGCCAGGATAGGGTGCACAGCTTCTCATAGGGATTCAATGTGAAGTGACGCCTAGTGCGTTCACACAGCAGCCACTTGCAGGCACTGCTTCTGGCTGGCAACCTGGCATAGGTGGTCAGAGGATGGGAAAGAGGGGAGTGGATAGAGATACCTGAGAAAATATGTCAGCTCTAGGAGTGGGTCATCCATCTCCAGCCTGGGGGCGTGGCTGGAGAGTAGCCCAGTGTAGGTGGTGGTTGGGTTGGGGCATGGGTGGTGAGTTGTCAAGTGTGGGTAATGACAGAATCATAAAAGATTAAGGAAGAGACCTCAAAAGGTATGTAGTACAGCCCCCTGCTTAAAGCAGGACCAACCCCAACTAAATCATCCCAGCCAGGGCTTTGTCAAGCCAGGCCTTATAAACCTCTTAAGGACAGAGATTCCAGCACCTCTTTGGGTAACCCATTCCAGTGCTTCAACACACTCCTAGAGAATAAGTTTTTCCTAATATCCATCCTAGACCTCCCCCACTACAACTTGAAACCATTGCTCCATGTTCTGTCATCTGCCACCACTGAAAATACCATAGCTCCATTCTCCCTGGAAACTCCCTTCAGGCAGTTAAAGGCTGCAGTCAAATCCCTCTTCATTCTTTTCTTCTCCATACTAAACAAGCCTAGTTCACTCAGCCTTTCCTCATAAATTATGTTCTCTAGTCCCCTAATCATTTTTGTTATCCTCTGCTGGACTCTGTCCAATTTGTCTACATCCTTCCTGTAGCAGGGGGCCCAAAGCTAGACACAGTACTCCAAATGAGGCTTCCCCAGTGCTGAATAGAGGAGAAATAATCCCTTCTCTCCACCTGCTGGCAATTCTGCTACTAATGCAACCCAATATGCTGTTAGCCTTCTTGGCAACAAGGGCACACTGGTGACTCCTGTCCAGCTTTTTGTCCACTGTAACCGCCAGGTCCTTTTCTGCAGAACTGCTACCCAGCCAGTCATGCTCCAATCTGTATCAGTGCCTGGGATTCTCCCATTCTACGTGCAGGTCTCTGCACTTTTCCTTAGTGAACTGCATCAGATTTTTTGCCAAATTTTCCAATTTGTTTAGGTCATCCTATCACTACCCTATAGAGTATCTACCACTCCACCCAAACTTGCTGATGACACTTGCTGTGGTGGCCTCAGCAGGGGTGTGGCTGGTAGGTAGTCCAGTGTCCATTGAGGACCACTGAAAGCTGAAGGAAGTCCCGACTATGAATGTCAGCGTGCATTGTGTACGCCTGTGGGCCAGAGGGCCTTTTCCTTTGACATGTAAAGGGTTAATGCAACACACCAGAATGAAGATGGTAAATTGAGCTTAAAACTCTCTTGCATTGTAGGGTCCTCCAGGAAAAGATGGGTTGACCGGCCAACCTGGGCTTCGCGGAGAACGGGTACATGGTCCCTTTTCATGTTGTCCAGGGTAGAAGCACAGAGTCCTCATAGTAATACGCTGGCCAGGGGCGGGCAAGAGGTTCATAGTAGCTCCGTCCTGCCCCAGGCCCTGCCTGCAGTCACAGAAGCATTCAGCAGAAGGATCCCAGGGCTGTGCCCAGTGCTTCTAAGCCCTGGGATAACAGACAGAATGTAGCCACAGAAAAAGTCCCAGGTCAGGGCTGCGCTGGGCCAAAGTGGGCATCAGTGGCAGAGTACTGTAGGGAACTTGCATGGAGCTGGTGGTATGCTGAGCAAGTGGAAGTGACAAATGGAGGGGTCAGGATAGGAGGCACAGCAAGGAAAGCAGTTATTGGGGTGGAAAGTAAAGCATCCCTTGCTTGACATATACGCCCTCATTATCTGAGCTCTGCCCTTCCCAGCAGGCCCACTGCTGATGATAGCCAGGGGCTAAGTCACTCACATTGGTCCACGCAGGCTGCCAGAATCCTACAACTCCCCATCTATGCCCACAGTGCAAACCTGAGGCTGCCACACTGCTGTGCCACAGACTCCTGTTTCTGAGCAGGGTCCCCAGTGCTCAGACTTAGCTGAGTCTGTCTCCCACCTATTGGCTGCATGGTGATCTTTCCAGCAGCCGCTACGTGGAGCGGGTGTAAGGCCACTCTTCAGTGGCCTAGCAGGAGTCTCACGGCACTAGCCACATGACCTGCAGGTTTGCTTCTACATCTCACACTCCTCCAGGAAGACGTGGAGAGAGTGCCCTCAGATATCAGGGCTGAGACCTGCATTCATTAAAATGATTGCAGATTTCTAGGAGGGGCCCAGTCCCGCAGGGTCAGTTCTTGGATGGAGCTGTGGTAGTTCTACTGGCAGGATGTACCCAGACTTGTAGTCAGTGCCAGGGGAAATAATGCTGTATCCAGAGCTCCCGTGGGTTGAGAAAGGGTGACTAAGAACTCTCTTGAGCAGGAACTGCCCTGTGCTTCCAGGCCTGGCCTGCAGCACTGGCACTCTAACGATTCATTCTTCCTTCCCCTTTTGTTCCCAGGGGGACCCAGGCGATCTAGGCCTCCCTGGAGCTCCTGGACCCAAGGTACAGTAACACTCCACACCCCTCCTTTGGCATTGTTGTCTGGCTCTGGGATTGTACTGACCTCGGTAGCGCATCTCCTGGATTCTACTTGCAATAGATACGCTCTCATTTCAATTCCAGCTCATCAGTGCCTGGCTGAAGCTTCCCACCCAGATACCCAGCCAAGGCAGGAAGGGGTGGGGACATTGTGAATTGCTGTTCACGTGCCTCCTGAGTGATGCGAGGCAGCATGATGTCAGGGCACGGCTCAGGGGCTGGAGTTCCTTGCCAGCTCTGTCACTGAATTTGATCAGTGACCTTGATCAAGAAACAAGCTGTGGTTTGCCTTCCCTGCTTATGAAGAGAAGACCCTGACCCATGATGGCAGAGCTGTCCCATCAGTGCCTGCATAGGCCCCTGCAGCAGCAGATGTCTGATGCTGGCCAGGAGGAAATAAGAATGCATCAGCCTTCAATGAGATTGTCAAGGGGTAGTGCAGTCTCTGAGCCCTCTGCCTGTCCCACGTATATCTGCACAGTTTGGCTACTGGTTCAGCTGACAGTGTGGCCAAAAAGAAGTATTTTCTTAACTAATACACAGCATGCTCAGTACAGAGTCACGCTGTGGGATAAGGTCCCAATTCTGCAAATGCTCACTTGTGTGTAACTTTACTCTCTCTCCTTCTGAGCAAAATTCCTCATCTTGCCTGTACTACTCTCAAGGAGTCCTTTTGATGGCCACTCCTCAGATGTTTGTGCTTTAAACTGCAGCAAGACCTTAACATTATCTAAGTTCCTTAAAAAAAAAAAAAATCTGTATTGCAAACCATTTGCTTTACAGTTTCCCCATCAAGCTGCTGGGTCTGTTTAAATTGTGACACTTCATTGTGATTTTATTTTGTTAAGAGACATGCCAAGTCCTAGAACCACCAAGGAAACAAAACTTCCATTTTCAGTCTCTGGAAAAGTTATGCATGGGGGATGTAGTTGGTTGGTTTGGTTTTGATGAATGCACCGCACAGACCCAACTCAGTCTCATGTAAAAATATTGGGAATGGTCGGAGCTGCAAAGCTAGCAGTGGGATTCCCACGTTTGGAGTTCTAATAGTGACAAGAGTGTCACATTAGAAATAGAAATCCAAAGGTCAAATGCAGAGGTTGACCCACACTGGCAAAGGGTGCTGACCAGCTAGTTAACTTACAACAGTTACCGTCTCAGAAGCAGCAGCTCCCAATTGACTGGCAGTGCAGAGAGGAACTTGAAGACAGTGTGTTGATACTTACCATTTTGACCATTTACCTGTGGCCAGTCTCCTGTGACTTTCTGTGGGTCCCTTTCCCTGCATGTTGCCAGGGGTGGATTAACGCATGGGCATATGGGGCCCATGCCTAGGGGCCCACACAATGTGGGATGCACTTTGCCGTGCAGTACTGGATGGGAGTGGAGCCACCCTGGACCAGAGGCCAGGCTCTGTATTGCTCTACTGCCTCACCCCTGGGCCAGCCAGTCTGCCAGTGGCGGTGGGGCGAGGTGGCCCAGAGACCAACCTCTGCTCGCCTGCTCTTTTCCTGGACCAGCTGGGCCGTCCCCAGGGGTGGAGCTGGCTGCTGTGCTGTGCAGTGGAGCCTCTGGCATGGCTGGGCCACACCGGAGACTGCCCCACAATACACCAGTCGTCCCCACCACTCCAGGAGGCTGATCAGCTGTGCCCCCCCCCCCCAGCACCATCCCTCATGCAGAGGGCAGGGCTGTCAACTGGAGGGGGGCTGCAGTCCCAGGCATGGGTGGACAGGGCCCACCAGTGCGGGAGGCCCAGAGGCCCCTAATCTGCCACTGCATGTTGTCCTCTGCCCATCACTGGTGCCATGTTCTGCCACTCCCCTTTGCTCTGTTGCTCTTTCCAGAGCAATGTATAAGTGATGTGATACCTGTTCCCATCCCATCTCAGGCCATTGACTGTGGGAGTGCAGTGTGTAACCTAGAAGGGAACGTGCTCCCTCTTTGTGGGAATCAACCACAAAACCAGCCCAACCCTTGTGGCCAAAATGCTTTGTGGAGTTGGGCCCTAAAACTGCAGCTCTCTGGGATACAAAGAGGGCAAGGTGCATTGCTCTGCACAGAGTAGGCTGTGGGAGCGCAAAGTGGTTGTGTGGGTTCATTATAACAAAGCTGGTGCAGACTGGCATCAAGATGTAGAATGGTGAATGATTAATGCCAGAGAGGGTAGGAACCAGTGCCTGAATTTTAGCTCCTCACTGGTTCTCCCCTTGGAGTCTGGGGCAGGTGTAGAAGGTACTAAGTCTTGAGCCGGTTGCCCAGCAACACCTCGCTTTGGAGCCCCTGTGGAGTGTGATGCCTGATCTTTAGGAAGACATTTCTTTTCTCTTGTCACTCTTCTGTCTCCACTCACTTTTTTCCTCATCTAATCAGAGCAAACTGTATTCCCTCCCTTCCTACCTGCTAGAGCTGCTTTCTTACTACCCCACATCCCCACCTGCAGGAGAGGGCGGCATTGAGGTAAAGGGCCCATGCACGCATATGGGTGGCATGGCATAAATGCTGCATGCATCTCCAAGCACTCAAAAATAAGCTCGTCCTAATGAGAAAGGTAGCCTCCATCCAACACTTGTCCATATCTGCATGTCTGATTGTCAAAAGCAAAGCTGTGTTCTCTCTACTGGAATTCGCAGGAGGCTGTTGCCAACATCTGAATTCAGGGCATCCAAACTCTGCACAGCTCTGCGAGGTTTGGACACGTTCCTCACAATGGGGATGAGAGTGCACATGATATCCCTTACATTGTGTTTGGAATTTTTTTCCCATGAGATAAGTGAAAATTCCACATATACCTGAACAACAAAGCTGCTGTGCTTTTAAAAGTCTGCCACCAATATAGTGCAACTCTGATAAGACTAAGGCAAATCAAGACAGAAGTATCCATCCCCTGGGTTAATTGCATGGCTGGGTTAATGGCATGTCTCTCCAGTGTGTGGTGTCTAGGTGCCTGTAAAGGCATTTGTTCAGTTCATGCAGGAAAGCATTTGAGATGCTGATCTTTTCATTATCATTGTCCGAGTAATTAATAAGGTTTGTGTACCATAGTTCACAATTCCTGTGCAATGTTGCTCCATGTGTGGAGTCTTAATTCTGCATTGCTCAGCATCTGTGCAAGAGAAGCAAAGACAGAGGAGTGTCACACATAAACTTCAGAGTTCATCCCCCTGGAATAGGCAGTGAGGGATGCTTGCTGAGGGCTGCTCCCCAGCCCCCCGACATTGGCTCTGAATTCCTGGGAGGCACAAAGTTGTGCTGGGAGACACAGTGCAGTTTTTCTTTTTTCTTTTTAAAAGAAAGAGATGCATCTAGCATGCGTTGGGGTGCTAGCTGGTCCCTTGCTTCCTTGTATATGTTTAGAAAGGCACCTTGAGTAAGCTCATTGGCTCTCCAGGCTTCTGAATAGCATTTCCTAAGGAAAAAATTAGATTAGTAATTTCATGCCAGCTGCCCCTCCCCCAGGAATGTTTCCTGGTCTTGAGATACAGTGGTGGGACCAGAGTTTCTCCTCAAGAGAGGAGACGGGGTACTGCACATGGCCCGTGCCTCCTGGGATAACCTTCTGTATGTGTCAAAATCAAGGTAGTCTGCAAAAACAGGGGCCAAACCCCCAAACTACTGACAGGTGGTACTTAAACCAGTCTCCCGGTCAGTAACAAAACATGCTTCTGATTCCCCACTCTGGCCATCACCAAGTAGCCACGTGTCTCTTAAAGAAATAGGTTCTCCTCACCCCAAAGAGTCAGCCATATAACCCACAACAATCTAGGCTTGGATCTTACCCAAAATACAATGCTGCCAGCCAGTCCTTTAGTAACAACAACTAAAGATTTAATATAAAAAGAAAACAAATATGAGAGATGTTAAAGGGTCAAAGTGAATCACAAACATACATATGATTTAGAGTTCGTAGAAAGCAAGTCTTTGAAGAATGTGTACTTTGCAGGCTAGTCAAACTCCTCCAGTATTCACCCAGCACTTGGGCGGGTCTCTGTGCTGGGGCTGGACAAAGCACTATAGTTCCAGCAAAGGGTGTTGGTTACTGAAGACAAAATGGAGATGTGGCCACTGCCTTTTATCACCTTTGGCTTTCCCATGCTCTCAGAGTCGTTGCCAAATCAAGATGGAGTTGAGTCACATGGCCAATCTGGGTGACTGGTCAAACAGGTTTCTTCCTAGGCCCACTGTACCTGGGAGTTCCCTTGACTGGGCCATTAAGAGGACAGTGGTTTTGCAGACACCCAGTCTGGGATTGCCTGAGAATCAAATAACTTGGAACACACATAAAACACATAGATTCCTAATTTCTAATACAGATATGATACCTACATATAAATCATATAATCATTCCTAGCAGATTGCAGCATTTCTGTTGATACCGAACATGGCATATCACATATGAATTATTGCAAATATAAAATGTTAATATGAAAGATAATTGTGAACAGTCCCCCAGACCCAGACAGCATCACAGTGCAGATAAGGGGATGGTGCTTCAGTAGAGGGGTGAGGGCCAATGTTTCCTCTAAGCTGATGATGCAGATGAGCAAGTTCCCTCCCGTTCCCAACCCTGGGCCAGGCCCCTTCCCCACTGCCTATTGGCTCCCCAAGTGCTTTCATAACTTGCTCAGTTGCATCATCGGCTTAGAGGGAACATTGAAAAGGAAGGCATTGGTTTGCTATGAAAATGAATAGTCATCACTCTCTCACTACAGAAAAAGAATGAATCATGAAAATTTCTGCCATCTACAGGGTTGAACCCACTCCAGTTCTTAAAATTATTAGCAGATTTTCTGGCTCCACTGCCCCACGCGTGTGAGAAGTGGAAGGAAACACAATGGAAAAAGCCATTGAACGATAAAATAATTCCTCCTGTGATAACTTGGGTTGGTTGGACTGTATGTGAACAAATCCAATCACCTTTCCTAAAAGCATCAATAGATACACTTACAACAAACCATTGAACTGGTAGCTATTGCCTTCATTATGACTCTAGATATCTTTATTCATTTCTCATTTAATATAGGCATATTAAACTTGGGAAAGACACACCAGATGTTTGTCATTCCTCCTATAAGCACAGGCGAGAGGATGACATCTCAGGTATTCAATGGATATTAGTTGATCTTGGCCAAAAGCCACAGAACAAGTGCAACTGGAACAAACCCTTGGGGTTTTTTTTTATTTTTTTGGTGACATTGCAAATGGACTCCCCTGTCAATCAGCTTTGATTCAAATTCTTTGATAGGTTCAGTTTCTGTACTCAAACAAAATCTGACACTCAACTTTTAGCAAAAAAAGAATTAACCATTCATGAGAGATTGGTTTCTAGCTCTGACTTCATCCTGATATGAACTACTCCAAAGTTTCAAGCTGAGATTTTGTTGCAGAGAACAAATGCCAGCTGTGAACTCTGTTTATCACTCTGAATGTCCCCAGATTTTTTGGGAGCTGAATCTGGGAACTGGGTTTTTGTAACCCTCCTGCTGCTGGTTTCCCCACGGCATGACCCAGTCCCCCGCTTCTGCCTTGCCCAACCCCTTCTTTTCTCCCTGTAACTGCCCCAATCTAGGGTTACCAGATACCAAAGCACGGTAAGGAGGCCAGGGAGGTCCGAAAAGGAGGACATTGGAGGAGGTGGAGAAAAACGTAGTATTAATATAACTGTTATTACCATATTATGTCATGGAAAATGGGTAATGATGAATGAATGCAGCATTAAAATTGCACATTATCATGCGTTTTCAAATTATTTTAAAATAAAGAAAATTAACAGAATGTTTTCTTTTACCAAAAACTGGATTTTTTCATTAAATGAAAGTTTTTCATGACCCTTTCATTAATGTTCATGAGACTAAAGTTAAAAAATCAAATTTTCAGATATAAACTTGAAATGTACCTTAAAATGTTTAAAAAAAAAAAACAACAAAAAAAAAACCAAGAAAAAACACCACCTAAATTGTTTCTGTCCAGTTCAAACCTGCCCCTTTAGTGGTTTTATTTAATTGGTCCTTGTTAATAATTTTATTTATGGTAGACTCTCTTTTCCTTCATTTTATTATTATCCTCCCTCCTGCCCTGCCCCAATTTAGCCATTTTATAGGAAGCAAGGGCTGAAAAAAAAAAAGTGCCTTTTACATGTCTTGAACCCACAACCCCAAGGTTAAAAACACCTTTTTTACCAATTGAGGTATCCAAACAGCTTTGCAAAAGTAGCCTCCAGAGTCAGGGGATACCTGAGCTCTTAGTGAAAAGGCCTGGTTTGTGCTGAGCTGCGATTGGGCGGCGGGTGCACATGACCACCTCCGATTTTCAGCCACTGGGGGAAGGTCCCCTTCTCCACTGATAGAGGGGTTTTTAACATTCTATCCTGCTCAGTAAAAAGCCAGACAAAAGCACCTATTTTTAAAATGCCTGGGCAACGGAGGACATGTCCTCCTTTTGCTGGATGTTTGGTAAGCCTACCCCAATCCAGTTTCCCTATGGCATAACTCAGTCCCCCGCTTCTGCCTCCTCACCCCTTTCTTCCTTCCTGTAACCCCCCCTGCTGCCACTTTCCCCATGGCACAGACCCTTCATCTGCCTGCCTGACTCGACCCCTTCTTTCCTCCCTGTAATACTGCCCCCACCCCCGTCAGTTCTGGCTTCCCTGTGGCGTGGTCCCCATGTCTGCCTCTGTCTGCCCCAACCCCTTCTGCCTATCTCTAACCTCCCCTCTGCCAATTTCCCCAACACGATCCGTGCCTTTCCCTTGCATGATGTCTTTCCTCCATAACTTCCCCCCCTCCACCCTTAAGCCCTTCCCCCTTACCTGGCCAGCTGGAACATGACCACAGTCAGGGCGGGAGATTTTGAGCTCTCCCAGCCCGAGCCCTCAGGCATGACGCTGGGAGAAACGTGTCTGGGGCCTGCGGCTTCCGGGCCTGCACGGGGCGAGTGTTGCCTGTGCGGGTGAGCGGCAGCTGCTGCACCAGTGCTAACCCGTGCAGCTTAGAGGGAACATTGGTGAGGGCCCCAAACCTGCCCTCACCATGCCTGATGCAGTCACACGGAATGTGCTTGTGTTTCTGATCAAACCTACCCACTCACGGACGGCCAAGACTTGCTAGGAAACTAACACTGTTTTCAGGCTTTTTTTGCCTTGAGTCGCTTGATTTGTTCGTCTGATTCACTGCTCAGACTTGGCTTGTGCTGTGCTTTTTGTTGGGGAGAGGGACACCAATCCCTTTTGGCACTGGGCTGTTAGATCTCATTGTCAGCCCACACATCCACATGTGCTTTGGGAGCTACCTGCCAAGAGGTGGGGCTATACTGGCCTGCGTAACCAGGTTTCTTTTGTTCCTATTTGCAGGGAAGTAAGGGTGAGATGGGGTTGGCTGGAACTCCAGGAGAAACTGGGTTGGCGGGCCTCCCTGGACCTATGGGACCACGAGGTCTACCGGGTCCCCCAGGCCCAGCTGGACCTCCTGGGCCAGGCTACGAGGTTGGATTTGTAAGTACCAAGCCATGTCTGTAAATCACCTTAAAAATCCTCGCGCTTCCTCCTTGCTGTCTAATATCAGGCATCCTGCGGGGAGCATGTTACTGGGTGCCCAGAGGGGGTGCCCCACTCACATTGCCTGTACACTCTGGAAGAGCGATGCCCAAGGCATCCTGTGGTGGCCATGCTCTCTGGTGACACTACTCGGGCACCTGGTAAACACTGCTCCTGTTTGCTGTTGGCCTGGTGCGGTTTCTGCCTTGCAGATCAGCCTGCCTCTTGTACCAGGCAGCGGAGGGGGGCCCCACATCTTACCAGCTGTTTGTCACCCTAGGGCGACATGGAAGGCTCAGGCATGCTGTTTCTTTCCCCTGCTCGTGAAGAACGTGGACCTGAAGGGCCTCAGGTAGTTCCGCAAGGCCTTCACTTAACCCTAGCTCTCCCTTTCTAAGCGCTCCTCCAGCCTGCTATGGAAAAAGACCTTGCATAGGATGCCAAGGAAGGAAGAGAGTCCCAATGCTTGTCACTCTAGCCTATAGCTGCTAACCCTGTGGCCTGGCCACTGCAGACCAGCTTGCTGGATGGTGCCCACATCAACCCCCTGCAGGGCAGCTTATGGGGCCCAGCCCCAATCTGCAACAACTCAGGATTTAACCTAACCTGCATTGCTGTGTGGGGCATTTGCAACAACTCCTGGCACTGCTTTAGCGGGTGGAGCTGCAGGCAGAAAGTCAGGCTAACCAACTCTGCAGCCGGAAACCTTGTTCATAGGTGCTGTGTTATTGACTGGCACTGTGGACCCTCGCCATGCTGTGGAAGCCAATGGGGCAGGTGGTTGCAGAGCAGGGGAGGGTATGCTGGGAAGAGCCACCTGCTGCTGGTGTTATCCTGGTGACTCTCCTCATTCTTCAGTGACAATAACAAACCCAAAGTATCCTGTGGTTCAGGGGGCTTTCCAAATGGCCAATACTCATTCGGCTCCTTCACCAATACCACCTTGTGTTTCTTCTCTGTTCATACAGGGGCCACCGGGACTCCCTGGACCCAAGGTGAGGAGCCATTGTGAATCTCTTGGTATGTCTGCCACAGTGGGGCTTGGATTCTTAACCACAGCAAACCAGTACAGTGAGATGTTTCCTCTGGTAAAGGGGCCAGTTGCTGGGGCCACTCTAACTCCCGTCCCTCTGGAGCACTCTTCTGGATGAGCTCCCTATCTTGCATAGAGTGGTGACTTGTCACTCCTTGGCTACCCACCCGAGCTGTCTAGTCTGGTGAGTGTGACAGAAGATGCTGCCCTCTTGTGTCACGTCATGTGCATGGGACATGTCACATCAGAACATCCCGTGAGCAGTACAGGAAGGGACAGGAGAGAATAGCAGGAATGAACTAGAATGGCCTGCTGCTGTCTCAAAAAATCTGTGCCATCACCCATCTGTGTAGCCATTCTGGCCAGCTCATGTGTGGTTCATTCTGAGCACTGATTGGTGCATGCCTGTTACCCAGAGCGGTATGCTTTATCCAGCCAAGCACTGCCCCACTGTCTGATGCTCTGCAAAGGAGACACCTGGGGACAAATCCTGGCCTAACTGGAGCGAAGGGAGTTTTACCACTGGAGTTAGGATGTCCCTTCTAGACTTTTCTGGGATACTCATTACTCCTCTGCCTGAGATCAGAGTTCTTCATGCTGGCACCGCCGTCCTCTCAGTGAAGCAAAAAAACCAAGGAGTCATGTGGCACTTTAAGACTAACAGATTTATTTTTTGCATGAGCTTTCATGGGAGAAAATCCCACTTCATCAGATGCTTCAAAAATGGGTGAACTTACAGAATGGAATGAAAATAAATGCAAGGGGGTATAAAACACAGGATCAGGTCATACAGTAACAGCAGATCAGAGCAGTTGTTACCTCTGATTTGCTGTTACTGTATGACCTGATCCTATGTTTTACACCCCCTTGCATTTAGTTTCATTCCATTCTATAAGTTCACCCATCTTTGAAGCATCTGACGAAGTGGGATTTTCTCCCATGAAAGCTCATGCAAAAAATAAATGTTAGTCTTAAAGTGCCACATGACTCCTTGTTTTTTTTGCTGTACTAGACTAACACGGCTATCCCTTTGAAACTCTCAGTGAAGAGCTGTTTATGTTTCGGGACAAGCCCCGCCCCATCCCCAGGCATGTTCTGGAATTCAGGGGCAAGATTTCCACCTCCCTACCCCACACACACAGGGCAAGGAGGGGCCTGGCTCCTCCTGAGTCATTAGAGATTAACCATCTGACTGCCCTTCATGCCTTGAGGGATCTGCCTCTTGGAAGGAAGGGAAGTGGTAGTAAGTCATGGCACCAACGTGTGGATTGTGGCTCTTGGCCCTTTGGCCCACACATATGCCTGATCCTCTGGGTGATCTGTACAACCTCAGGAAGGTACTTTTCCAGCCCATCTCTTCCACACTGCGCACAGGGGAGCTACTACTTCTCACTGATTTACTACTCTTTGCCTTCCAGGGGGACACTGGCAGCCCTGGGCTGCCTGGTTTGCCAGGACAAAAGGTAGGATACAGCTTCAGAAAATCTTCAGGCTCTTTGTATGCATTCTCGCTGGAAGGGATGATGGGGTCCACGTCTATTCGTACCCTGTCCTCGAGTAGGCAGGGAGCCAAATACACATGTTGGGTAGTACTGTGTTTTAGTGTCCACATAGCGTAGTTGGGACTTCTTTATTTGTGGGCTCTGATTTTCTAGCCCTAAAATACAGAGAAGCTGCCTGATGACACCTTGTCAGTACTGAGCATTTTGAAATAGAAGCATTTAGTACCTCCCCCTCCAGCCACCTGACAACGAAACCACTTTCACAGCATTTCTGTTACCTCAAACTTATAGTTTGTTACGGCACATGATAAGCTCAGAGGGGACAAGTGGAGTGTCTCTGTTAGCCGTGGTACGCCTCACCCAAGCCAGAACTAAGACACAAAGATGTATGTAAGAGCAGAGAGAGAGGAGCAGCCCCTACATCTAGAAAAGCTGCTGCTGCTGCCCTTTTTGCAGCTGGATGTACCTGTTCTGCACAGTGCTGGTGGTGCTTCGGCGTGTTTCCAGAGTGAGTGGCACTAGCAGAGGGTGCAGCGAGCTGATTCATTGGCCCCAAGCTGCTCGTTGAGGAAGATGGTAGGTTTAGCTGGGTAGCAAAGGTGCTTGGCTAGGTTTATTGTTAGAAAAGCACAATACTAGCAACATGTCCAGTGGGCCACAGGGATGCTAAGTGATGTGCCCCTGACAAGGCCAAGGCTCAATAACGTAAGAGGATGTTGTCCCCTCAGTCCCTCCTTTCACTCTGCTTTTATATATTAGCACAAAGAAGTTCTGCATTACACTCCAGGTACTGTTTGTTACTCTCTTGTTCCTTGAACCTGCTAATTCGAACAAAACATCCTCATCCATTATCCTGTTAGCCCCTCTTTATCTTACAAGGGCCCAGTGTGTTCCTAAAACACCTCTTAGTGTTAGAAGAAAAGAAGGATCAGGTCCAGTCAGGAGCGGAGTGGGTAGATGCTGTCTTTAATCAAACTACATGCTCCCTTTATGCATCCAGCCTAATGGGAAGCAGCCACATCCCCCGCCTGGACCCATATAAATAAGCCCAGAATACAGAATTCACAAGCTATACTGTGTGTATACCTTTCTATCATGCTCATAGGCTATGTCCACACTTACATGGTTAAATCAATTTAATAAAATTGATATAAAAATCATTAAAGCAATTTAACTTAAATTGATTTATCAGGTCCCCACTATCGAACTAGCACGTCCATGAACAGTACTTACTAGTTTGATTTAGGAGAGGGGCACCATGGGAGGTGTGGCAAAATGGCCCCCTAGAAGGGCCATGCCCCCACTCAGTGTATAAAAAATGGAAGGCACCCTGGGAAGGAGAAGGGCAAAAAGTGTTAAATCGAGATAACATGTCCACAATGCATTATTTTGAAATAACAATTTTGATTTAACCATCAGTTCACTATAATTCTAGGTTTTATTATATTGAAATGACTTTCCTTATTGTGATAAAAGAGAGCTCCTTTTCTCAATATAAGGAAACATAGTGTGGACCTGCCCTGCTTTAAATAGAAATAATCAGCATTATTTTGATGTAAAGACTGTGTGTGGACATACCCATACGCTATATATAATGCAACAGGTGCATGTGTAATACAACAGGTTACATCATGCAAAAGCCCTACATGGTTTCACTATCCTTAATATGCAGGTTACAGCACATAATTAGCCCAAACATGTTTGTTGTTTGAGTTATTTGGTTACCAGTACAGTTCTGACCAATGAAAGGTTAAAGGCTCTTTTGCCCTCTCTGATATGTTTGCCTATGCCATCTTGTTTACCAGATCCAGAGGGGTGGCTGTGTCAGTCTAGTTCAGCAAACCAAACAAGGAGGCTGGTGGCACTTTGAAAGACTAACAAATTTATTTATTGCATGAGCTTTCGTGGGAGACATCCCACTTCCTTAGACGCTTGAAGATGGAGCAACTGATGAAGTGGGATTTTCTTTATGAAAGTTAATGTGGTAAATAAATTTGTTAGTCTTTAAAAGTACCACAGGACTCCATGTTTGTTTTGCTGTTTACCAGAGTGACACTTTTCTTATTAATGATATTTTGGTAGAGCCATCACATTGAACTGTTTCCACTCAACTATTCGTTGTTAGTTGAATGTAGTGCTTTCCAGCAAAATGGTTTGTTTACGCCCTAGTATTTCAGCCTGCGGTAAGTTTGACTTCTAATAACTCCAGTGGCCAGGTACTCAGATAATATAAGAACATAAATTCCCTACATCCCCACTTTATTTCTATGGCAAAGACTCAGGCATCCTCTCCTATCTGCACACTAGCTGGCTGGATACCAAGGTCCACCAACCATGCTACAGGAAAGGGAGAGAGCAGGTTCCTGAGCTTGCCAAGTCACGGGATTACAGGTGCTGTTTTCTGGAAGAGACAAGGGCCACACACAATTTTAAACATCCTGATAACAATAATAATACTACAATAATCACAAATAGTGCCCCTAACACATGGGTTATACAGCTAAGTAACGAATGCGTATTTGTTATGTCTTTTCAAAGGGCACAGGCAATGTCAGTTGAGGCACAATCAGCAGGTAGTCCAGTTGCTAGCTGAAATGCAATTGCTCCTCGAAGGACCCAGGTCTCCTGTACTTGTGTTCTGCGTTGCTTCAGCAACAGCATTACATGGTCCCAATTTACCGAAGTAGGTGGTAGTACAGTTTCAATTTGTTTACACTGTTACTTGAGAACTCTTGGGCATTTCTGTACCATGCTCTCTGCTCAGGAAAGTGCTTACTTTGTTAGCTAATTCTTGTTGTATTCCTATTCTGCCAAGACCAGGCCTAGTTTGGTTCACACTAGTAACCATCTCTGGGACTCCAGTCAGGGTTGCATTACCTGTGACTCATGGAATCTGTGCCAAGGAGCATCTTAGAGCAGTTCAGAAATGATGTCTGGCCCACGTTCCAGGAGTATGAAGTGTTCACTGGTGAGGTATGGCTGCAGCCATGGTGACATCATTGGAATTACCCTAACACCAGAGATGCCTAAGTCTTGGTCTCGTAGCCTTTACCTGGCCAGTGGAAGACATTGCAAGCATGAATGAGACACAAGCTCAAGAGCTTGCCAAAGAAGAAGGGAAATCTAGATGCACTGGACAGAGAAGCCAGTGAGGAAGCTGTGTACTGATCCCTTAGAGAACTTCCCCTAGAAGGAAGGAAGCCAGATAAGTAGGAAGAAGCCCAGGGAAACAGAAGCAAGAAAAGGACTGTACAGAGACCTTGGCTGCTGCTTATAGGGTCCCTAGGCTGGATCCCCGTGTCCTGGATCTCAGTGTAGAGGACAGGCCTGGGTTCTTCTACAAATCAGTGGGATACAGCAAGGGCATTGGAGATGTCAGGCAGCCAGCAGGTCTGGAAGGGGCTTGAATTCTGTGGAACCTTGGTGACCTGGCCAGAGAAGAGGAGACTGCTTATCTGAGAGTGAGCAGGGCTGCTGGGCAAGACAAGATGGAGGGAGAGCACAAGACAGGACAGCAGGCAGGAATGGTGAGTGATCCCCAGGACACATGCTTACCTGCAATTTGCCAAAACCCAGAATCTGAACGTAGCTGGCCTACATGGTTGTGTGACACAGTATCAAAGATAGTAGAGACACTGTCAATGAAAAACACATGGGCAGGTTGGTCCAACAAAGGTATTTAACACTAGTCTTATCTGTTCAAGTGAGGTTGGCACCAAGAATGTTTTTAGCACAGGAGTTGCTTCTCTAGATAAGAACTGCCTGTTGATTGTAGCCTAAAAAAGTAGTTGGAGTTAGAGACATCAGCTAGACCAGTGGTTGTCAAACTTTTTTCCTTGGGACACAGCTCGGGCCCCTCTGCCATGCGGCGACCCTCCACTAAAAACAAGCGGCCATTGCCAGGAAACTGAACAGCAACCCTGGCTGTGGCAGAGAGGGGGATGGGCCACCCTTCCTCCCGGGAGCAGCACAGGCCAGCTGTGGAGTTAGGGGCAGCCACATGCTTACTTCCCCCAAGATCTAGGATGGCTGTGCAAAAAAGAAAAACTGTTTCTCCTTTCCAGCAGACCATTACATGGCAGGAGCTTCATATTCATTAATTAGATACTCCTGGGCCAGAAAATAATACATAAAAATGAGTTTCCATGCAAGCCCCATTACTTTTTCCCTCTGTACCAGCACCTGGAAATAGGGAATGAGATCTCTAACCAGAGACACCAGCCTCTGGGTCTTGCGGAAAGACATTTACACCTTCCTCCTATCTCTCCATCTACAAGTTTAGTCCTTCAGCTAAAAGGTCATTTTTCAACCCCTCCATATTACCTGTAGTATAGTCTTGGGCCATGTTCCCAACATTTCCATGCCCCACTTAAGCATCTCACCCCTAGTTCTACAGCAGTGCTACACCTCTAGGATTATTAGACTTTGTTCTACAGAACAAGATCATTGCATTATAAAATCTAAATTGTAGGGTGTCATACTACATTCCCTGACTATTCCAGGTGAGATGCAAGACAATGGGAAGTGGCCTTGGTACATGTTTGCAGTAGCAGTCCTGAGTGAAAATCCTCCAGCTGTCATTACTCTTCCATAGCCACAAAATCCACTCCAATCACTAAAAGTCTTCTCAGCAGCTGAGTTTGAAGCCCCCGCTACTCCCACCAAGCCTGCACTGCCACATCCCAGAAGCTCTCAGTCCTCACACCCCAAGGCACGTGAGGGGTCCCAGCCCAAGATAAAGCCTCACAGACCCCTTCTGCCCCAGTGAAGCCCTGAGCCTCTCTCATATCCCAAGTTTACTAAAACAGAGCAAGCCCCCCACCCAAGCTCACCCCCCACAAGCACACCAAACATCCATACTGGGGGGGAGAGGGCCTGAAGGCTACAGGCTGTAGCCACTCATCACCCCTATGGCTATGAGGCAACAGCGACCCAAACACTTACAAACCAGCAAAAGAAGCAAGGAGCCTTGTGGCACTTAAAGACTACCCTGGCACTCAGCTAGGGGAAGAGAAAGCAAAGGCACATATGCGCGCATGGCACACTGGGAAATATAGTCTTTCTACCCTTCCATTCACTGTGACCCTCAGGCAGTGTGAACTACAACTCCCAGCTGGAACCTTGCATGCCTGCTGTGCAGTGGCAAGCTATGGGTCCTCCCCCTCCCCCAGGCTTCCATAGCCTGGAAGGGAGTGAGAGGTATGCAGAGGTGCCACAGACCAGTGCCTGCCAGTCTGTGACCCAGTACTGGGTCGTGACCTGCAGTTTGATGAACTAGATGAGCTAGACTCTTCCCCAAAAAATCACCTGCATAGTTGGTGGTGCTTCTGCAGTACTTTGAGTAGTACACTGCCCAGCAGGTGGTAGCCTCACAGACTTTGTGACCCATTTCAAAGTCTGCACTGAGCACAAAGCTAGCAACAGATGGTGTATGTCTTGTCTTTGACCAGTAGAGAGAGTGCAGCACAAAGAGGGTCACAAGTTCTAGCATAGCTACAGAAACAAGTAGAGTGCATCAGTTGAGTACAAGCACACAGCTACCACCACAGAAACTTGCCTTGATGAATACTGAACATACCAAACAGTTGATTGATATCATTTGATAGAACTTGTGCAAAATAAGAAGTTTCACTTATGACTTGCACTGAAGCACAAGCTGGTCATCCCAGACAGAGACACCCTAATTGAAGTAACTGGGGAGGTATGGTCAATAATGAAGATATGACCATCTTTCGTGAGAAGGCGGGCAATGTCCTTTCACAACAAATGGTGGTGTTTACAAAAGAGAACCAGTGGGAACATCAGGATTATCAGATAACACTGGCGTGTCTGTCTCTTGCACCATTATCTTGAACAGGGTGCAACATCTTGTGATTATGGAAACCACTCCCTTACTCCATGTCCAAGGGAGGGCTGTAATAAACATTTGTGCTACAGCAGAACATTGTACCAGGGCTGTTAACTACTCACACATTTGGGTTGTGATACAGTGGCTTTGTATTTTGCACTTGGCAAAGGCTCAATGTTGAAGATTCTGTGTCCAGGGGTGTCCAACCTTTTTGGGTGAGGGGGCCACATTGCAATTCTTTTCTCAGTCAGGGAGCCGGTAAGAAAATTTTTGATAGATAAGCCATAGTAAGACATACAAATTGATCTTTATTAATAAACTTCAATAAAATAATTATTAATGTGATATTTGGCATTGCTTTTGCTTGCACAAATTGTCAGTGTCTTTCTGCACACCTGATATAGCAATACGGAGTACTCCAGATAGCCTGACAGCTATGGCAAGTGTTAAATATGTGTATTTCCTGTATTAGAATTCTGGCTTAGTGTGCTCCAACTCATGCAAATTCTTACTGATTGTGGGGCAGAGGCTGGTAAGGTGGAATGAAAAGTTGATTATTTCAAAATGCTCAACAGAGTTCAGGCAGAGATGTAAAATGCATGGGTTTGTGAGATAGACTGCACCCAAAAACCTCATCTGGACCCTAAAGCAAGATTGCCCAACAGGGTTGCTGGACTTACAGAAGCTTTCTACTTGATCTGCCTAGGCCTTTGGGGAGTTCTGGCCCAGCCTGTGTCATTCATTCTCTAGACCTATGGAAATACATTCGCCAACCCTCCTGAACAGCAGGGCTCTCAGTGCCAAAGGCAAAGTCTCAATCTGCTACAATTGTCTTGTGTGTTCTAGGGAGACCATGGTAGTCCAGGTGTGGATGGGCGCCCTGGGCTGGAAGGTTTCCCAGGACCTCAGGTGAGTGTTGGGATTCCCACATCCTAGTTATTGTTTGCAGATTCTACAGTTGATGTTATTGGTAGAGCCTCTGTTCAGGTAGATTGTTTGCAATTCTAGCAAGTTCTGATTTCCTATAGAGCTCTCTTCAGACAGCAGAACCTAGGTGGCCTCATTTGTACATACAGTTTAAGTGACACAGGCAGATGTGCGGCTCCCCTGCGGTAACTGTAAGGTTGCTGAAAACCTGCCTGCAGACAGTTCAAACTGCATCCAAGTCTCTCTCTTCATGAGCTAAGCAGACCTGCCTGCTTTCCCAACCATTGTGTCTCGACCCTACACTGTTCACATCTCTTCCACATGCTGTCACTACCCATTCCCCAGACTCCTACACTTGTGGACTGAGTGCTTAGCGCTCCAGAGGGTCCCATTCAGTCAGATGTTTGGCCAGGGTTCCTCTTCCTTTTGGTGCCTTGGTGCTACCTTAGCCCTCTGTCCAGACTCCAGTAGCCTATAACGGCGGGGGAGGCAGGCATCTGCTGTTCTCCTGCAGACAGAACAGGACATGCCAAGATGCAGGTGCATTCTCATTAGCAGAGATGCAACTATCACTGGCACCAAGGACTATTTCACTCCCATTTGGTTACTCTCAGATTCAGCTCCTTCTCTGTTCATGGCTCTTGTATTCGACTCACCTGTGCAGTGGCACCTTCCTGTCCAGGTGCCCCTTTCAGCCCAGAGTCACTAAGGGGAAACCCTGGTAGACACAGTCGACATCCTGGCATTCTGTTATTTCTCTTTGCTTCCTCCTGTCTACACTTGTTTGCTGTTCCCTCACAGACTGAGGGAGGCCTGATTGTCTCCAAAGTGAGCACTAGGCACTCATCCATACCAGAGCCTGCTGCTTTGGCATGTGACTGGAAGCGTGGAATGTGAATTAAGAGGCCCCTCATCACATTGGTGATGTGTTTAGCGTGCTCTTCTCTCTGGGGTGCTGTCTGTGTAGGCAAGAGGCGACTCACACTCACTTCTTATTGCAGGGACCCAAGGGTGACAAGGGTAGCCAGGGGGCCAAGGTGAGTATTGAGCTGGGTGTTGGGGGCACACAGCTGTTCTCTTTTAGGGGAGGGAGGGACTGCCCCTGCAGGACAGGGAGTAGAGTCCAGGCCTAGGGGCCGAACTGTGTGTGGCAAGAGGTGGGGCATGGTCTGGGCTGAAGTGAGGTGCAGTTGGAAAGAAGCCTGCACTGACATTTTTCTCAGGGTGAAAGAGGTCAAGATGGCGTAGGTTCCCCAGGCCCCCCTGGGCCTCCTGGACCCCCGGGGCAGGTCATCTATGCACCAAGTGACAAGGTAAGGACCTGCCTCCCCGACATACCACACTCCCATCTGGGCCCCCTTTGCCCAGCCTGTTCCCTCTCTGCTTGCACCCTCACAGCAGTCATACCTGGCTGCTGTGTGTCACTTCTGCCAGGCTTAGTACGAGTCTCAGGAGCAGCTTCCTTCCCCTCTGGTGCTGGTGAGTTACCGTGAATTCATGCTGAGACCCTGACTTCAGATGACTTGTGCTGCTTGGCAAAGTCGATGTCTGAGGGCATTTCACCAGCGGTGTTGCTTGTGGCCAGGCTGCGGATAGGCACATGGGTTGAATAAAAGCCCTGAGCCCACGAACATCTCTGCATATAGATATCCCTGAGTTTAGTGGGACAATGAGTGGCCCAGCTCTGCAAGTGGCTGTGGCTAACTACGTCTCACATTGGTGCAGGGCTCCAAGTAACCGAGGTGCTCCTTGCCCTCACCCAGGATTGGGGCCCACGAGGAAACAGTTGCTGATTTGCAGAATGAGCTGTGTGAGGGCACAGTGGGAAGCCGATAGCTCAAGGAAAGGTTAGAGGAAGAAAGAAGGGACATGAGAGCTTGGCCAAAGAGGAAACCATAGCTAGCTGGAGATGTGTAAAATGGGAGCTCTACAAGGCCCATGCTAAAACAAAAAATTCACATCAGGGAATCATTCCCTGATCAGCACCAGGCAGTGGGTATGAAGAGGGGAGAGAAGGCCACAGTGCTTACAGTCACCTGTACATGGAGGTAACTACACACTGTGAATGTGCTGATGTGGCTGGGGTGTACCACTGACCATCTGACTGAGCTGGCAGGCTCTGGGGTAGAGAAGAATAGACAACAGAAGTGAAAGATGCAGGCTAGAACCAACTGCAAAACTGAGGGCAATATGCAGGGTTAAACAGAAACTAAACTGAGTACATGGGTCTCCAGGTTGTGCCACAGAAATGATGAAAATCACATGAGAGAGAATGTGTGTTGGTTAAATGGCGAAGGGCTGGATCCTTAGATACCAGCAGTGTGGGCCTTCCTAGTTCATCTGCAGCATTTCACACTGGGGAGAAGGGAGGAATTGACATCCCTGTTAGCAAGCAGATCAGTGAGCCTGATCCAAAGGCAGTTGAAGTTAATGGAAAGTCGTATGTTGACTCCAGCAAGCTTTGGGTCCTCCCCTACCGGTGCTTCATCAAGTCAGGGCTTTGCCCAGGCAGGCAGGAGGAGACAAGTGGTTTCATGTATATCTTTTTCTTTCTAGAAAGTGTTTGGTGGTTTGCCAGGCCCTGAGGTATGTAGCCCTGTGCTTCCCCCCTGTTCACTCAGCCAGCCCTACCTCAGCTGCAGTTGTCTTTCTGTACTGACCACTTAAAAGTTGCCCCAATGCCAGAAGCGAGAGTTTAAAGACATCACTTGTTTCTTTCCTCAGGGCAGAGAAGGTCATGCTGGCTTCCCGGTGAGTAGCTTTATTATTACATCTTTATTGTTAGAGTCTCAAAAAGGGGAAACTACCCAGACTCTGTGCTGAGAAGCCCATGACCCAGCTGTGGGAGCCTGATCCAAATGACCTCAGTCCAGACACCCACAAATCTGAGTGTTCACTGCCTGCACCTGGAGCTAAATGTGGAGTTTGCCTCTGAGCTGGATCCCCAATGGTGTAAGCCAGTACAAGACCATTGGCACCAAAGTCAGCAAGTGCTAGATGGAAATGTGGCCCCCCTCTTTGTGTCTCACATGGCGCCCACAAGACCCCAGCATGGTCCCACTGAATATGGGAGCAGTGCGTCAGTGCTGATACAGGCCAGAGCTCAGGTTCCTTTCAATTCTGATCAGTTTCAGGAGGTGCAAGGTTTTGTTTTAAATGACTGTGTAACATTTTATTTGCTTTCCCTGAGTAAGCGTGGTACCCAGCCAACCTCAGTTTTGCCTGAGAATCCTCTCTGTGTCATTTGGAGATATGTCTTTTACACAGGCTGTGAAGATGAGCTGAGACTGCACTGCACATTGACCTGCGATAATACATCATGGAACTTTTTTTGCCAAATGCATTAAGTGCATACTCCTGCCAGCCAAAACAATCAGGCTGCTTCTGAAGCAAGCATCAAACACCTGGGGTCTTGAGCTTTCCTAGCCTCTGAGAAGGAATTGCCTTGCCTGCCTCAGGTTTTGGGAATCCTCCTGGTAGCAGAACTAAATGAGTGGCATGCATCACTACTCCATTTTCATGGCTATTCCTCCCTGATTCCGTTTGCAGGGTCCAGTGGGACCTAAAGGCAACCCAGGATCCCCAGGTTTCCAAGGCGCTCCAGGACCTAAGGTAGGACAGCCTGTCTGCTTGTGTGATTCTTCCCCTGTGGTTTTGATTTGTGGCTATGTAATGTGCCCTGTATCTACAAAGTTCCTGCTGTCTGGCTGCAGCGCCCACTGACAGGTTATTGCAGACTTTCAGACAGAAACAAACCCAGCCATTTTGCAGGACTCTTGTAGCCCCATCACATCTGGAAATTCAGGTGTGGTCCTCTGCGGCCACCATGCTGGTGGTCGTTACTCTGCAAAGAGTTGCTGGGTCCTAGCTGTGATCAGAGAGCAGCTGTGCTCTTTTTGGCAGCTTGGTACCAGTGAATCCAATTGCCACACCCTCTGCCAGTGCAATGAACAGAATGAGATACATACAGGGTGTGCAGTCAGCCTCTGGCTTATTCCTTACATCCCAGTTGCTGTGGCAGAGTGCTCTCTGCTGCGTTTGGCTGAGCCTTGTTTTAAAGGTCTTTAGTAACGGAGTTTCTCCAGTGCCCTCAAGAAGCCACTACTTGGCTCAGACAGACAACTGTGGTCACACTGCCTTTGTCCCCAGCTCCCAGGGAAGCTGAACAGACTGATCTTTATTGATCCTGGGAAGCTTGAATGGGATTCTGGAGTAGGAAGAGGGCAATTATTTTACCTCTGTATTCAGCACTGATGTAACAGCTGCCTGAGTCCTCTGTCCGGGTAGGATGTCCACAGCTCAAGAGAAATATTGATAAACTGGAGAAGGGTCAGGGAAGCGCCACTAGAAAGGACTAGAAACCTGCCTTTGAGTGATGCACTCCAAGAGCTCAATGTATTCTACTTAAAGGAAAGATTGAAGAGTGACTTGGTTACATGGGCAACAAGAAATAAGACATGGGGAACAAATATTTAATAATGTAGAAGCAAATGGTCAAATGCAATCTAATTGCTGGAAGTTGAAGCTAGACAAATTCAGAATGAAAATAAAGTGTAAATTTTTAACCATTAAAACAATTAACCACTGAAACAATATCCAGGGGTTGTGGTGGATTGCCCAGCCCTGACCACTTTTAAATTCAGTTTGATTGTGTTTCTAAGCTAGTGGTTTCCAAACTTCTTTGTTGAGACCCAGTTGAAATAATCACTTATGCCAGTACCCCCACAGTTACAGCTTTGAGTAATACATTCAAGTCTTTTGGTGGTGGCAGCAGGGTGCACTGGGACCCAGTGCCTTGTAGACTGAGATCCAATATTGTGTCATGATCCATGGTTTGAAAACCACTGTTCTAAGCGATCTGCTGTAGGAATCACTTTGGGGCAGTCTCTGGCCTGTGTTGTACAACTAAGACTAGCTGACCACAAGAGTTGTTTGTTATTTGTTTATCCATGCCTTTAGCAGTGATGTTTAATTGGCCAAAGCATGCGGTATGGAGGTAAGCAGTGATCTCCCACAGTGGGGAGCCAGAGAGATGGCAGAGAGGCAAAGGAAAGGGACAAAAGTACCCATCTGTTTGTCAGCCATAACTCTTAAGTCCTGGTTTGCTCTTGGAATGGTGTGGCAGTGCTCTGCCCCATCCAGGGTAAGTGTGTAGCCCCAACTCAGCCCTGTATGGCACTGGGGTGCTTGTGTTTATCTGTCAGCTGTGGTAAGAGCAGCGAGGAGCTCAACCACTGTTTGGTTGGGTCTGTTTTGACTCTGGCTTGTTTTTCCCTCCTGCTGGCAGGGTGAGAAAGGAGAACCTGGAGCGGTCATCAGTCCAGATGGGACGGTCAGGGCCATCACCACTAAAGGAGACAAGGTCTCATCCTGGCTTGGGCTCCTGCTTGGAGTGGTTTGGGTGCTCACCAGGCATAGTCTGGAGCCCACATCCTGTGATGTGAGGGGTGGCTACCCCCAAGAAGGGGCCTGCTGCTTCTCAAGATGGTTTCTTGGCCCCTTTGAGGCAATGCCTGCCTTGACCAACTGTGGGATGCAGTGAGGGCACGTGACCATTTCCTATGCAAGCCCTGGGGGTTGGGGCTGCCATAACAGGTCATGATTTGCTGCACTGTTAGAGCCAATGGCCAGTGTTATTCTGTGCCTCCTCTCATCTCCTCCAGTCCACATCTTCCTCTTCCCTCGCCCCTCCCCCCACTTCATCCCGAGGGTGAGCGAGGGCACTGGGCCATTGCTGCCAAGGGAGGGCTGCTCCCTGTGTGCATAAAGGGAGCTAGAATGGTTGCCAGCATTCCCGTTTCAGAGGAGTTGGGGTGTTGTTGACAGGGTCTTCATGTCTATCGGTGGCACGTAAGTACTTGGTAAGGACATTACCTGGTCACTTGCCTGTGTGAGCTGTTAGTGGGTTGTGGTCAGCATGGGTGGAGCTGAGGAGTCCTGCCAAATGCAGTTTGATGCTTCCTACTCCCGTCTGTGTAGGGAGGGCTGCCTGGCTGGCAGCAGCACCCCTAGATAGGAATGTGCCATGGCCAGGGGTTAAAGTATAATTTGGTGGGCCTTGGAAGCCTCCTAAATTGGCGGGACCCCCTCATGCATCCCAGCTCCTGCCCGCCCCCACATGGCTGCCATGAGGAGGAGCTGCAGCCCAGGCTGCAGGGTGGAGTTTTTAGAACTCCCTGCTCTGCCCAGCGCAGCAGAATGCTGTTCCAGGGCTTGCTATTTTTTAGAGGCTCAGCATTCTGGCCCCTAAAAATGGAAAATGGGGCTGGAACGCTGCGTTCCGGGGCCTGCTGTTTTTAAATGGTGGGCCCCAGAATGCAGCATTCTGGCTCCATTTTCTATTTTTATGGGGCCTGGAACACTGGGCCCCTAAAAGTATTGGGTCCCAGAATGGCGTTCCCCCGTGTTCTGTATAACTTTAACCCTCAACCATGACCATGGAGGGGATAGAGCAATGGCCACAAGAAGGGATAGTGCTACACGCACATCTGATTACTCATTCTTTTCCTGTTCTTTGTACGCAGGGTGAGCAAGGGCTGGCAGGACCTGTGGGCCCAGCAGTAAGTTAGCAGCTTTCTCTTTCAAACATTATGTCAATAAGGGGTGGCATTTCAACCCCTCTGTGCACCAGGAGATTCACTGCATCTGGGGTGGCACAAACCTATTGTGTCTTCACGTTCCCTTTGCTGGAGGAAAGATCCAAATAGGAACTTCCTTTTGTCTTGCTTAGAACTGGTTTGAAAGGAACCCACGTTGGATCGTGGTGGAAACACCAGTCCAAGTGGGCCATGCTTAGAGAGCATGTTCATTTGAAAGCAGCAGCGAAGCCAAAGATTTGGCAAACACCAGTGCTTGTTCAGGAGTCACCTTGGCTCTGTAGCCAGAGCTGAATTGCCAGGAGCAGGACTGTGGCCTCCACAACTGTTCAGACACTGTGAACACGAACGCTGGTGTCCCATGGATCAGTGTTGAGCAATGCTAGCAATTTGCATGCACTGTATGAGCTGCAGAAAAGGCCCAGCTGTCATGGACAGGGGAGTTAGAGATGGCTAGAAGCACAAAGGAGTCCTTTAAAAATTGGAAGTCAGGTCTTACTGAGGCAAATAGAAAAGTGCATAAACTCTGCTAAGTCAAGTGTAAAAGGCGGGCTGAGAATGTGTTTGAAGAGCAGTTAGCTAAGGACACAAAAACTAACAGAAAATAAACGTAGAAGTAGATCAGACTGAGGAAGTCTGCCAAAGAGGCAGTCAGCCACAAGGTGATGGGGGACAAAAGGAGCCCTCCAGGAATGCTATTTGGAGAAGCTAAATGAATTTTTTGCATATATTTTCACCACAGTGGATGGGAAGAAAGTTCCTATGCCTGACCCATTCTTTTTAGGTGACAGATCTGAGCAGCTGTCCCAGACTGAGGTGTCAGTAGAGGAGGGTTAGGAGCAAATTGATAATTAAACAGCAAATAGGCCCCCAGTACCAGGTAGGGTTCATGCAAGAGTTCTGAAGGAACTCAGATATGAAATCACAGAACTACAGACTGTGATATGTAATCATTGCTTGAATCAACCTCTGTACCAGAAGACTGGCAGATAGCTAACGCAACACCAATCTTTTAAAAAGGCTCTAGAGGCAATCACAGATGTATAAGCCTAATTTCTGCACCAGGCAAATTGGTTGAAACTCTAGTAAAGAACACAATTAGCAGACACACAGATTAATACAATTTGTTGGGGGGAAGAGTCAACACAGGTTTTATAAAAGGATATCATGCCTCACCATTCTGTTGGTATTCTTTGAGGGAGTCAACAGGCATGGTTCAAGGGTGATCCAGTGGCTACAGTGTTTCTGGATTTTCAGAAAGGCTTTGACAAGGTTCTTCACCAAAGGCTCTTATGCAAAGTAGTAGTCATTGGGATAAGAAGGAAGGGTCCTCTCATGACCAAAAGAAAAGTTCCAAATGGGTGGCCGTTTTAGTCTAGTTCAGCAGAACAAACAAGGAGTCTTGTAGCACTTTTAAAGACTAAAAAATTTATTTATTGCATGAGCTTTTGTGAGAATGATTCCACTTTCAAGCATCTGACAAAGTGGGCTCTCTCCCATGAAAGCTCATGCTATAAATAAATCTGCTAGTCTTTGAACGTGCTACAAGACTCCTTGTTTGTTTTGGTAAAAAGAAAGGGGAAAAAAAGGGTAGGAATAACTGCAAAGTTTTCAGAATGAAAAGAGGTAAACAGCAGGGTCTGCTAAGGATCTGTACTGGGATCCATGTCGTTCAATACATTCATAAGTCATCTAGTAAAGGGAATGAACACTGAGGTGTAAAAGTTGGCAAATAAAATACTACTCAAGATAGTCAATCCCAAGATTCCTCTGAAGAGTTACAAGGGGTTGTCACAAAACTAGCGGACTGACTGACAAAATGGTAGATTTGACAAGTGCAAAATAAAGCATATTGGGGGGAAAAAAAATCACAGCTATACATACAAAAAGATTGTGCCTAAATTGCATGTCACCATTCAAGAAAAATATCTTGGAGTCATTGTGCATAGTCACATTGAAAACATCTGCTTGGTGTGCACCAGCTGTCAAAAGAGCTACCAGAATGTTAGCAATCATCAGTAAAAGGATGGATAATAAAAAGAGAAAATACAATATTGCCACTACAGTATATAAATCCACAATACTCTCCCACCTTGAATATTGCATGCAGTTCTGGTCACTGTTTCTCAGAAAAGATGGATCAGAGATTTCACAGAGGAGGGCAACTAAAATGATTAGGGTTATGAAACAGCTTGCATAAGAGAGGTGAGATTAAAAAGACTGGGTCTGTTCAGAGATGACTAAGGCAGGGGATGTGATTAGGTCTATAAAATTGTGAAAAAGTGAATTAAGAAAGTGTTGTTTACCCCTTCATGAAACACAAGAACCTGGGGTTTCCTCACACAATCAGCCTGTGGATCTTATTGCCAGGGGATGTTGTAAAGGGCAATAGTATAACTGGGTTCAAATACAAATTAGACAGGTTCATGGAAGATGCCTGTCAATGGTTATTATTTAAGATGGTCAGAGATACAACCCCATGCTCTATGTCCCTAAACCTCCAAGTGCCAGAAGTACCTGGCATTGGCCACAGTCAGAAGACAGGACACTGGGCTAGATGGACCATTGATCTAACCCGCTGTGGCTGTCGTTACATATATGTGAATGCATATAGCCAGTTGTGCAGGTTGTGGACAGAGGCCAGCCTTTTCCAATTCTTTATCCTTCATAACTAGTAGCCTAACACAGAGCCAGCTGCATCTCTTACCCCATTTCTGCCTCAAAGTCATGCCTGCAATGGTTTGCTGTCTGAATGCATATTCCTTTCCTGCTGCCCTCTTTAGGGCCCGCCTGGGCGACCTGGACAGAAGGGGGAAATTGGCTATCCTGGCAGACCGGTAAGAACTTCTCTTAGTTCATTTCTGGTTCATTCGCTCTCTGTCTCTGGATGAAGTGGTTCTGGTGTACCTTTCCCTGGCCAGCACAGTCCCCTGCACTTCCCTGGCTGAAGTAACTGAGGGCACCCTGACATTGAGAATAATAGGGAGGTACTGAGGGAATGCCACACACCTTGGCTCAGTTGGAGAACTCTCACAGTGCTAGGGTTTTCACCTGACACACACAAGCCAGCTGAGCAGTTGAGATCATGGACAGCACAGGGGGGGATGTCAAGTGGGAGCAGAGAGGTTACTTTACCTCTCTGTTTGACCCTGGCATCATCACTGATGGAATTCTGACTCTAGTTCAGGTGGCCACAGTGGATAAGTTGTAGAAGGTTCAGAGAAGATTTGTGAGATTAATGGCTGGATTAGAAAAACTTGTCTTTTTGCAATAGTCTTATGGAGCACAGTTTGGGTCACTTAACAAGGAAAAGGGAGGGACTTGATCACAGTCTCTAAATAGCTACTTAATAATGGGATCTTGAATCTAGCTGGTTTAACACGCTCCAGTGGCAGGAAGTGGAAGCTAGACACACTCATACTGGAAATAAGGTGTCGTTTTTAATAGAGGGAGCAATTAACCATTGGAACAACTGCCACAGGAGTGTCATGGTGGATTCTCCATCACCAACAATTTTTAAATCAAAAGTTTGTTTTTGCAACTGTTCTGCATAGTTGTTATTTGGGGACATTTCTCTGGCCTGCAGTGTACAGGGGTCAGAGCTGAGGGTCACAGTATTGATCAGCAGAACTACGAATGTCTCCAGTGTTACCCTCCATCCCTGATACCTGTTCTTTTCCACCATAGAGGTGTGCTGTCTGAGGACACCGTCCTCAGGAGTGGTGTGTCCTTCTGTGCTAGGGCACCTGTCATGCCATCAGCTGGATTTGGCACAGGGGTGGGAGTGAGCAGCACCTAGGATAAATGACTCCAATTTGAAGCCTTTGTATTGATCATTGTAGGGTCGTCCTGGCATGAACGGGCTGAAAGGCGAGAAGGGCGACCCTGGAGGGCTGGGCTTGCAGGTGAGTGCTGCTGGGGCAGCTGTGTCTTGTCACTGTTTGCTGCGGGACAGCACCCAGGCCAAAGCCCTGTTCTTTGGGCTCTGTGGAGGTGCATGGAGGTTCCTGCCCCACAGAGCCAGCGACTGTAGCATAGAGAAGAGGCAACAAGCAGACTAAGTGAGAAGAGGCAGCTGGGAAGAGAAGGGAATGGATGTTGGCACGAGTGGCTTTAACCGCCTGGCTGCCCTGGGTGAAAATATTTTCAGTGCCCTCCAACCCCCACAGCACCAGCCAATCGGAGTGAGGTTGATGGAGGTCATGTTATATGATGGTGACTTATGGAGACTGGCAGCCAGGGCATCTGCCCTATGCCCCTCACCTGCCTCTAGAGCTGGCCCTGGGCGCACTCGTTTTGTCAGCAGGGCTTGGTTTGCTTGGAAGCTGTCCCCACCTGATACACCGTATCTACTGCTTTGCCTGGCTCCGTGGGCAAGGACAACTGTCAATCATGGGCTCTCTGCTACTGTCCCTGCCACAGCCAGCTATGGGGACAGCCCCTTGCTGACAGGCTTCTTATGCCATTTCCACTGGCCACTGTGTGCAACGTGCCAGCCAGGAGCAAGGGTGAATGGGTGCAGAGGGTGCCAGGTGAAGGGAATAGTGATGAATGGCAGTGGCAGACTGAAACCCTCACTCACCCTTCACTGCTGCCTGTCCTGAGCCCAGCTTTCCACCATTTTCAGTCTATGCTGCTGCTGCTGTTTGTCTCATTGGCCACAGCATACCCATCTTCCAGCTGCCCGTCATGATAGCCTGACTGTCAAACCTGGCTACTCCCTGCTCCACTTGTGTACCATTGATACCTACCTCACCCTTCTTCCCCTCCTGGGAGTGTCCAGAAAAGTTGGCCTCTCTGTCTGCCTTGTTGACTCTCCTGCAGTTGCACAGCTCGTGCATGTATATTGTCCCCCGCACCCCCTGCGCTGATCCCACCAACTCCTGGGGCCTTTTTCTGTGCCTGCCTGTGGGGTGATTGGGAATGGAAGGTGTTGTGACTGTAAATGTGCATTTATGTTGGAAACCTCAAGGATTTGCATACCTAACTTAAGACTTCCAGAGCCACATTCTCAACTGGACTGAGCCCCCAATACTCCCAGTGACCCCAGTATCTGCACTGGATACTCAGCACCTCCAGGCCTTTGTGTCTCCCTTTGGGCATCCAGAGGCAGAGGTGCCCAAGGTTAGAAGCTGCATCTGGAAACCTGTGTGTCTGCATATAGCTGTACCTCCTAGAGACCCTGCAGTGGGGCCTCAGTTAGTGTGCAGAAGAGTGCACTATTGCTCGTCATGTGACCATCAGGCTGATGGCATCAGTCCAGCCTTCTAAACCCAAACAGATTCTTTCTCTTCCTCTCTTTACAGGGTCCTCCGGGCCTCCCTGGACCCCCAGGCGCCCCTGGCAGCATAGTCTCTGTCTATGACAATAATGTAAGTTGCAGCCCTGGGACATCCTCACACCATGCTCTGGACGATGGTCACGCAATGGCCAGGCAGGGCTGGCTCAAGGAGCTGTGGCACCAAAGCCAGCTTTTGCTTTTGTGCCCTCCCCCTCCCCCTGCTGGGGGGGCAGCAGTGGGGGGTGGAACCTGGCTCTACTCTGGGCTGGCTTGCCCTGCCCCCATGGCATGGAACAGCTGGCCCAGGGGCAGAGCAGGCCAGCCCAGAGGCTGGGCTCTGCTCTCCCACCCCTCCTCTGGGCTGGCTGTTCTGCCCTAGGGACGGGATGAGAGAGCAGAGTCCACTCCATGGGCCAGCCTGCTCCACCCCTGAGGGCAGAGTGGCTGGCTCGGGGAGGGGTGGGAGCACATGGTCTGGCTTCTGGGCCAGACCGCCCCACACCTGGCATGGTACCATGGTGCCCATAAGACAATGATGCCCTGAGCAAGGGCCTCATTTGCTTATGGGTCTAGCCAGCCCTGTGGCCAGGGCTAGAGGGACTCCACTGCTGGCTGGGTGGCTGGCATGTAAATTGGCGCTGTTTCACCAGGAGGGCAACCCTGGGGGCACTGATTTCATTAGCATAACCAGGAGTGATTTGAGTCCAGGATAAGACCCGGGGCCTGGGCCCGATCCTGCCAGAGCCCCCGGCAGGGCCCAGATCAGGCTCCAGCTGTGGGCGGCCCAGCTCCGGTTCCTTGGCTGGAGCTAGGGCTGGGGCTGGGGAAGACATACCTAACAGAGACATACCATAACCAGAGACAGGCTGGGGAAGACAGCCACCACCACAGGTGGACCAGCGGTGGACCCGAGGCACTAGCGCTGAGACTCGGGGGCTCAAGCCCCATAAGCTCAGCACCAGCACCAGCGACACCATGAGCATAACTGGGAAGGGTGACTAACAGAAGCAGTACACATGGAACCTCTTGAAGAGCGACAGTCCCTGAGCATGTGCTGCAGACTGCAAAGATTCATGCCAGGGGAACTGGGAAGATACTGCTGCCTGCCCAGTAGGCTCATGATGTTGTCCAGCCAGAGAAAGAGTCCCTTTCCCTTCTGCCTTGATCAACTACAGTGTAACAAACTCAAAGTAAATACACCTGGAAACCAGAACAAGCCATGCACCCCAGCACCTGCCTGGCAAATGGGATTCCCTTATCTGTTGAGGCAGGCCTTCCCAAGTGTAGGTGCCTTTTGTGCTAGTTTGTTGTTGGTTTAGCTTCACAGGCACCATGCAGTCTTAAACCCACAGTGATCAAATAACCCAAACTGCTCTGAAACACGAGAGCAAAAATCTTAATCTCAATTCTGCCGCTTCCACGCTGTACGGTCCCATAGTGCTGCTTGCAGCGTGTGAGACTGAGCGAGCAAGTGGCAGGATCTTGCCAAATTGGTCATGAGACTTTGTGGCTGTTCTCAGTGATCATCATGCTCACTGATGAAGCGGATGGTTTTTGTCATGGCACATGTGCATTAGGAAAGGCATTCCAGGGGAACACAGAAGAAGCAGATAGCTCTGCTTGCTGTCAAGTCCCAGCAATGGGAGGTTCTGTGCATGTGATCTAAGATAGCATCATTTCAGAGACCTTGATTGTAGCACATGCCAGTTCATGGGGAAGTAGTGCAGAATGACCAGCAAGTGTGCTTTGTTTTAAAGCAATGCTACTTCTGCTTTTTCAGGCATTTGGCGAGTTGGGACTTCCCGGCCCTCCAGGACTGCCTGGTAAGGATGATGCACTGGGGCATTTTAAGGGAGAAGGAAATTTGAGCTTTTCCAATGAGCCTCTCATGTGCCATGTTGACTTGAATGGCTCTGGGGATCATAGCATAGCCACAAGGAAGGGTGTGACTTCAGGAGACACACAGATGCTTTGTTAACCTGGTGCTAGATTTTACTGTGCTGGGCACTATGGAAGGTCTAAGCTGGCCAGGGTGTATTATAGCTGTCCACCCAGCTGTAACCTTTGCTGAGGGCTAGGCAGGAAAAGAGGCCAATTCTGGAAAAAGGAACAAATTATTCATTTCCATTGAAATTTCAGCTTTTAAGTGAAGAGTTGAAGACCCATGTATTTGGGCTGGAAACTGAAATGTCCAAGCTGAACTCTTTCAGGTTCCAGTTTTCATGCATTTGTGGAGTTTTTTGATGACCAATGGAAATTTTCTGTGAAAAATGGACAGTTTCTGCAAAAGCTTTCATTGCATCAATAAAGTTGAGTTTTCCACCAGCCATTTCCTGTGTAACCCAGGATGTGATTGCTATGTTTCTGCTCCCTCGCTTATGGCATCTAACCCTCTGGTTGGTCCTGGCTGAGACTTCTCGTAAACTACCACACTCAGTCTGTTTGAGGAGCTGCCTAGTGTATCCCATGCTGGGAGTGGGTAGTGCTGAGTAGCATATTGTCATTCTACCTGCAAACGGAGACAATTGCCATTGACTCCCAGTGGAGGGCTGTGGCTGTTAGATGGTGAGAAATCCTGCCATTAGCTTTTGGTTAGGGTGGGAATCAGGGCTGGCCCAAGGTTTTTTGGCACCCTAGATGTCTGTGATTTTGGCATCCTGCTGGGGGCAGGGGTCCAGGGCAATTGGCCTGTGTGGGCCCCTCGATGTCCGTCCCCCCCCACTGGGGCAGGGTGGGCTAGCCCAGAAGCTGGCCCTGCACTCCTGCCCCTCCCCTGAGCCGGGGGCAGAGTGGGCTGGTCCGGGGACTGGGCTCTGTTCTCCTGCTCCACCTCTGTGCCAGCCCTCCTCACCCCTGGGGAGGAACAGCCACCCCAGGGGAGGGGTGGTAGAGTGGAGCCCAGCCTCTGGGCTGACCCACTCCACCTCTGGACCAGCTGTTATCTATCCTGGGGGCAGAGTGAGCTGGCCCAGAGCAGAGGCTGGCTCCACGCTTCCACTCCCACCACCTTCCGTGCTGCCTTCAGCCCCACACCAAAGGCAGTGGGGTGGTACTGGGGGACAGCTGGGCTCATGGAAGGACAGCGCAGGGCAGGGGCAATCACCCTTCTTGCCCCCTCCTCCCAAGGATGACCCAGTTGGTGCCCTCTACTGTTCAGCGCCATAGATGACCATCTAGGTCACCTCTATGGTAGGACCAGCCTTGATAGGAAGAGACTAAGAAGCCCATCTGCACTGTGTCACTCGGACCTCATCAGATTGCTCTCCTTTGACTCCCTTTTTTTTTTTTTTTTGAGGCTATGTCTACACTGATGGCGACATAATCGCTGCTGTCACCCCAGCATTCTGGGAGCACTTAGCAGTGAATATGAACTTGCTGCTACACTCCCAAAAGTTGGTGTCAGAAGTCCTGGCTCCCAGGAAACGTAGGGGAAAGCCAACCGCAAGAGATTTGTGGTCGGCTTTCCCCAGTGTGTCCTGGTGGCTTAGAAAGTTGCTGGCACTTACGCAAGGCATGTAAAATGCCTTGCGTAAATGCTGGTTGTCTGCTACTGAAAAGTGCCTGACTAGGGCTCAGTGCCCAGGGGAGCTCACTCCATATGTGAACCACTCTGCCTCTTCCTGGGATCAAGATGACACCACATTGTTCTTCTATCTGTTGTTGACCGATACAAATGTGCAGCATCATTGTTTTCCCACATGAGTGCTTTTGGTTGTAGCCGAGTAATGCCACCCCATGTGGTTATGGCCAAGCCAGTCCCCCTTGCCTTTGAAGGAAGGGACTCATACTGATATGTGGTTGCTTCCAGTGTCTGAACACAGTTAACTTTCTGTGGGTGCTGCTAGAAGATCAGCGTTAACTGCAGGCAAATTCTCGACACAGGAAAGTATAGATTGAGAACAGGGTGGGTGCAGTTAGGAGCAGTGTTAGCATCTCTTCTCCGACATCACCAAGTAACATTTACGCCTATGCTGATGCTTTCTTCCATCAGGTTACCAGGGTCCCCCTGGACAAAAGGGTGAACGAGGTGAGAGAGGTGCTCCAGGACCCCCAGGTAAGTAAGACTGCCTCCACCAAATACATCCTTGATCTTTCATATGTGCCAAGCCAGACTCAGTCCTGCCTAACAGCTCGGCAGGGACGTGTGCTGACAAGCTCATTGCAAATCACATCCTTTGCCAGTCTCAGCAAAGGGACATAAGTGGCTGCACTTGGGAACTGCTCACTTGAAGTGATACTCCTGCCACAGCAGAACAGATCTGCTCTGTAGGCCCGTCTCCTTTGCTGCAGAAATGGGAAGGTGTGTAGTGAATGAGGCAGGGCTTGCTGGAAGAGAAATGAGGTTCTCATGGTTAAGGCTGTTGAATGCTGCCCTGGAGAACTGCCACAGAGAGCTCTTGTGTGACGCTGGACATCCAGGAAAGTTTGCTTTGTTTATTCCTAATTTTCTGGCGGCCCAACTTGAGACTCTGGGGTCTGATGTGCCGATCATGTGCAACTGTGGCTGAAGTTATTGGGAGCTGTGCTATATGATGCTGAGGGGCATCAAACTGGACACCCCAAATTAGTGGGTATGTTTGACCTTTACTCTCTGTCCCTTAGTGCCTCATCTGTAAAATGGACACAGTGCCCACTCACCTTACACTGTGCTGTGAGGATCCATTCGTGAAGTACTCATCCATAGGGCCAATAAGCAGGATAGGAAGGCTCAAAGCAGGGATGGAATCATGGGTGGTAACTAAGGCCCAAGCAGTAAAGAGAAAACAAACTCTGGGCCAGCCACTCCTCTCATCAGTGAGCACCATCCAGCTGGTGCTCTGGTTGTGAGGAAACTGCGGTGTGCTGTGGTATAGGTAGACAGCAGCACAAACCACATGTACAATGGGGCAGAATGTGTTTTCACAGGCACCCTTAGCTCTGGCCTTCCTCAGCTTTGGTGCGCTTGACTTTGCAGCCTTAACAATTTTCCTTTAATGTGTCAGAAGCCCTTTGGGATTAACGATAGCCACCTCAGGCCAGTGAGGGTAGCCACTGAGATCTGTCTGGGGATGAAGCAGGGGGGAGAGCCTGGCAGGAAATGTAGCAGGAGCCTCAGTGGGAGGTATAACAACTGCTAGCCATGCTTGACTCGATTCCTGTCTCTTCACAGGCCAATTCCCTTATGATCTCAGCGAATTTGGGTCCACCTTCCGGGTAAGAGCCCACCTGGGTGTAGGGCTGCTGCCTGCCCTGCCTCCTGGGAGTCAGTGGGGCTGGTGCCATTGGGGATATCGGGAGCAAAGGCTTGTGCCCCTCCCTGAGAGGTGTCCCAGGGACATACAGCACCACATGGCCCCATGTGCAGTGGACCCCGGCCATTTGACCTGAACAGCAGGGCCTAGCTGGTATGGTTCAGGCACCCGGCATGGTGGGTGCCCAGCTGAAGAGCTGTGAGGCCCGCGAAGTGATGCCCAGCACCCCTAGATATTGTGCTTTTACAGTCATAGGGTAGCACCCTGTGTGAAGGGTGCTTTGTCTTTGCTAAGCTGCTCCCCATTGCCGCAGGCTGAGCACTCCTCAGTTGTCCTGGTAACTGCCTGTCTAAAGTGTGTCTGTCCCCACCAAGTGCTTGCCACTCAGGCGCTGCAGCCTTTTCCCAACCCTGCAGGGTAAGCGTCAACCACCCTACCCTAGGTGGTCATGCTCATCAAGTCTTGGCCTAGGACATTGAGCAGCCCAGACTAATGCTGGTCACCTTCTACAGGGCAACAAAGGAGATCGGGGGGCTCCTGGACTGAAAGGTGCTAAAGGAGAGCCTGGTGAAGGAAGCCTGTATGGACCAAGTGTCTCTGGACCCCCAGGGCCTCCAGGGCCTCAGGGCTATCCTGGCCCTCCAGTGAGTTGCTCCTCTTGTTGGGGAGGAGTGGTATGTGTGTGTTCTGAGTGCCCAGAGGGCCCTCAACTGGGTGACAGAGAGATTGGCAGGGCAGGGAGCCCGCAGGAAGGGTCCCACATGGGACTCAGGAAAACACCTATGCCCCAGGATGGATGGCACTGAACGTAGAGCTGGACAGCTACTCGGTGCCCCAGGAGAAACACCTCACGAGGAGCCAGGACAATCACCCTGTAGCCTGTGGAGGGATGGGTGGGTTGGGTTAGGCTGTGTGGCATAACCTGAAAGATATTCTCTTGTGCATCTGCAGGGTCCCAAAGGGGAGAGCATTAGAGGCCCACCTGGGCCCCCTGGGCCTCAGGGACCACCTGGCATTGGGTATGAGGGGCCTCCTGGCACCCCATCCTTTCCAGGACCCCACAGACAAAGTGAGTATGTGCCCAGGAAGTTATCTTGGTGCCCCTCCCCATGTGTTTCTCTCCATGGCATTCTAGCCTCTGCCCTTCACAAACCTACCCGTGGTTCCTGAGGTTCTGACTCTGCTGAGTCTCAGCCTGTTCGTTCTTCCAGCTGTCAACATCCCTGGCCCGCCTGGGCCACCAGGACCTCCAGGACCTCCAGGGACCAGTAGGTCATCGACTTTTTCTGGGGTAAGGCCCAGCCTGTGGGATGGGTATGGGCACTGCGTGTGGTCTGGGCTGTGGTTCTGTCTGTGGGCGGGGTTCACAGGGCTGCCCAGCAGACATGCACCCTAGTAGGAGAGCTCAGGAATCTGTTCCCCCTGCTCCACAGAAGGTGGAGGAGATCCTGCCTTGCATCAGCATGGATGATGGGCAGTGCAGAGGAGCGAGAGAGGCCAGGCATGGTACTAGGTAGAATCTTACCACTGCCTTTATCCAAGAGACGGAGCAGTGGCAACTGTAAGTGCCTGCCGTCTGGGCACAGAGGGCTTCAGTCGAGTATGCCACTTGCCAGAGAGCTACGGCTAGAAATGTGGGCAGGAAGACCAGCCCTGGAACAGCATGTCTAGGGAGGCAAATGTTTCTCCATCCCTGGGTGTGTTTTCACTGGGATGGGATGGGATGGACTGGTTTCTCCATCTACATTCTGGCTCGGCCAGCAGCATGAGGCATGTCCTCTAGTGATGTCCTCTGGCTGGTGCTGTGCCAGAGGTAAGACAAAATGGCCACAGTGCTGCTTTCTGCACAACTGCCGCAGGAGTGAGGATCCCGTGGCTGCAGATCTGCTTCCAGTCTGGTACCAGCAGAGCCCTGTGTCCCAACGAGACCCTCTTCTCCACCCAGGCTTTGCTGTCTGTAGTGAGAGATGGGTGCCTGCCAGTCCATTGAGAGGAGCTGTGAAACTGTGGAGCCACAGTTGGTGGGAAGAGACCAAGACAGGGCTGTTCAGTGCAGAGAGGAGATGGGGGCCCAGGGTTGTTAGAACTATATATAAACCAGTGGCCAGACATGGGCCCTCCTCAGCAAAGCTAGGAGATGCCCAGTAAGCAGCAGGACAGTTTGTCTTAAACTGACACACTAAAATTTGTTCAGTCCAGGCAGACTTACCCTGTGGAACTCGATTCTGCAAATTGCTGCAGAGAAAGTGGTGCAGGGTACGGAAAAGGGTTAGACCACTGTATGAATGGCAGCATACCCTGCTTGCGATGAAAGAAATGTGTATGTGAGGAATCAGCACTCGTGATAAGAGATCAGGCTGCCACAATGTCCCAGGGGTTCGAAAGGAGCCTTCCCCAGGTTTGGGCAGTCGCAGAATTGTCCAGAAGAGGTTGACCTCGTGCATATGGCTGATGTCCTGGCCAGCAGTCTAATGCCCTGTGCACTGGTGACCAAACATCAGGGGCTCTTGCAGATGTGCCGTGCTGCATCCAGAATCCAAGAGCTGGGCAGATGCTGCGTTAGGTTTAATCTTTCTCCCTTCTGATGCCTGAGCGCCAACATCTGTTTTTTCTGCAGAAGTCTAGCTGAGCCCTACTCAGTTGGCAGACGTTTCCTGCCATTCTGGTTCCTCTGAGTCCATGCCAGGGTTCAGAGCTGCACGGTGTAAGTGCACTCGCGCCAGGGTGGGTGGGAGGCAGCAGGGTACCGAGACTCATCCTGTCTCTAGAGCCCAGCCCTGCCCTGTGTCTGCATGCTGACAGTTGTGTGTCCCAGCAGCTGAGGAGCTTGCCAACATATCAAGCCATGCTCAGCTCAGCCGAGGAGGTGCCTGAAGGTGGGCTGATCTACCTACTGGACAAAGAAGAGCTATACATCCGGGTGCAGGGTGGCTTCCGGAGAGTCCGTGTGAGTATGGGGGGCATGTCTAAGGAGTGACTGTATACAGGCTGATGTCACATGGGATTCAGCAGCCAGTGAGCATGGCCAGCTGGGCCTGAGATTGACAGACAGATGTAGTACAGGACGACAGACTGCTGTGCATGTACCTGCTTCCACATCTATTGATGGAGTACCACCGGTGTGCTGGGCCCTGTCCAGCACCACAAAGGCAAGGCCCTGATCCTATGAGGCATGAGATTAGGGTCTTGCAGTAGAAGCAGTTCTGTGCAAGACAGGGAAGGATCCACAGTATGGACAGCTGTGCACGCATCTCATGGGGTAGGAGTCTAAGGATCTGCCGGCACAGACCCATGTCCTGCAGAGATCTGCTGGGAGCATGCTGACATTCTCAGCAGCTGCAGCTGGGCCTGGTGCTGCCCTAGACATTGGGAGAGCTGAGGTGTGACCATCCTGTTCCTGTATAAACAAGGCAGGGTTACTCTGAGCTCTGGTTGGAACGGGGAGGAATGCTGCCACCTCTGTCCCACTGCTGGGCCCAGCCACGTCCTGTAGCCAAGCTGGCAGGACTGAGCATGGTCAAGGCAGAAAGCAGATCCTTTGGGCTGCCACTCTCAGGGATGAGTTCTGCCCAGGAAATCTAGGTAGGCAGCACCTGTGTTGCATGTCTGAGAGGGAGCAAAGAGCACAGTGGTCAGTGCTGGTGCCCATGTACCAGCCTCTTGTGGAATGATTTCTCCTGGTGCTGCTGTGGGGAGCCAGATGGCAGTGACCCAGCCTTGGCTCTTAGTATTTGCTGCACCCAGCCTGTTGGAGCTGGGGCAGTTTCCTGTGTGAGGGCAGGTTGGATTTAGAATGCCTGGGAAGGACAGCCCCAGCCAGTCAGGAGTCCGTTGGGACTAATGAGAAACAGCAGGTGCAGGGTGTCCACATCAGGCTCCTCACAGCAAACATGGTTGGGAAGCTTGAGGTTCAGGTGCCATCTTGCCACTGCCATAGCTGGGTTGGTGGCCCATCTGGGCTGCAGGTTGCTCACAGGCTGACCCTGGTGAAAACCACAGGGTTTAGCCTGACTTCTTGCTTGGGAGGTGAGCATGGGTTGGACTGTCATAGTGCTGTACCACTGCCTGGGTGCAGGGCTGATGGAGTTGTTCTTGCCAGGAATGGGTGTGAAGGCTATTTACAAGCCCTGTACCATCCCCCTAGGCTGGACTGCACTGACCTACAACCAACCAGCTCCCCTGGGCCCCTCTTAATCACTCATGCTGGAGTCACACACCCCAACCAGCTGGAGCCTCCAGCCCCAAGTCCTGTTTGCTAAGTAAACATTGAGAGCCCTTCTGCCTTCTAGCTCTGAGATGGCCCTCCACACCCCACCTGCTCTGAGACCTCCCCTCCCCCTTGGACTCTGCCCCAGCCACTCTACTCAAGGGTGGAAATCGCATGTGCTTCACTGTAATCCTGAAAGTGACCTCACTGCTCTGAGTGGAGCTGGAGCAAGGAGCCCGGTGAGCACTGACATGGGGTTGGCACTGTACATTGGACCATGGGCCGGCCACGTGTGGACCATAAGACACTTTCAGACAGACCCCCACAGCTTTTTATTTCCTTATTATTGTTGCTGTTTTTGCATTATTTCCTCTGGGGTCTGGCCCTTGCAAGGCATAACTGGGCTTTGATAGACTACAGTTGACTGTGCCATACATTGTCCACCCTTACTTTGTTTCAGCTTGAGGAACGTACTTTGATCTCCAGCCCTGGGCTGGTAAGTGAACCCCGTTCTCCCTGTGCTGGCTGTGCTCTCAGGACCATGGAGCAGGCCAGGCTGCCTGGCAGAACCAGGGATCCCTGGGCAGCCAACCTGGGCTGCTCACCAGCCTCAGAGGCCAGGCAGTGAGTCATGCTTTCTCACCACAGGACAATGAAGTGTATGACAGGCCCCCCAGCAACCCCTACTTGCAAGGTGGCACGGCTTCCTCTGGCTCCCACCAGCATGGGCCCCTGCACCCACGCCAAGAGCACAACCCCTATCCCACACCCCAGCCCTGGAGAGGAGATGACAGCATTGCCAACCACCATCACCCTCCCGACCAGTTCTCCCTTCACCACTCGCACCATGGAGCTCAGCCGCAGCGAGAGCCACTTTTCTCCTTGGATCACCGTGGGGAGAGCACCCCCTCTGCCATTCACATGCACCATGACTTCCAGCCTGCTGTGAGTGCCCCTCCCTGATCCCAGCTGCAGGCTAGGTTCTGCCCCTGCTGAGCGGGAGCAGAGCTGTGCACACTGCACCCTGTGCCCCACAGAAGTCAGTAGCCTAAACTATCTGGCAATGCCATGGCAGTGCAGCACTGACTGTGCATGGAGCCAAAAGTGGGAGAGATGGGGGTGGGTGGCTTGGGAAATGGCCCCCCCAGGGTATGAAATCGTGAGGGCTCGCACTGAGGTCATGCCTTGAATGCCCACTGAGCAGCACACCCTTCTTTCACCTTGATGTCAACCTTGCCCCACAGGCAGGTGGCTGCTTGGAGCCTGCCAGGCCTGGTGACTAGACCAGATCCCTGGCGGGGAGCTGGAAGGATGTGCAGAGGAGGAATGCCGCTGCAGCTAGGGGCTGCTACAAGACACTGTGGGAATATTGGGTTGAGTCATATTCTGCACTCTGCAAACAGCTGCTGAGGGGGCTTGGGAGATTGGAGGAAGGGGAGTGGAGAGAAGGGCTACACTCATGTTTCCCTTGGGGTGGGCACTGTTGAGTGATGGCAGATTGGTGGCTGCCTCTTCCCCATCCATGGCAGTGGAAGGACATGAAGGCTGGAGGGGGCTGAGGGCAAAGCGCTGCCAGCCACAGTATGGAGGGTCCATTGTGGCTTGTTGTTCCAGCTGCACCTAGTGGCCCTGAACGCTCCGCTGAGCGGCAGCATGCGAGGAATCCGCGGTGCCGATTTCCAGTGCTTCCAGCAGGCCCGGGCAGTTGGGCTGACGGGCACGTTCCGAGCTTTCCTCTCCTCCCGGTTGCAAGACCTGTACAGCATCGTGCGCAGGGCTGACAGGGGCGGGGTGCCCATTGTCAACCTCAGGGTATGCATAGGGGGTATATGTGCTCTGGGTATTGCCTGTTAGCTTTCCCTGAGGCTGGTGCAGCGGGCTTGCTGAGCCCCATGGCAGTCCAGCACAGGCAGAGCGGGTGCAGGAATTGCCAGCCCCATCGCCATGCTCAGTGCTGCAAGTTCAGTCAGTGCTTCCTGCCCCCGTTGCTTCAATGGCACAGTATCTCCTGCACAGCGCTGGGTTGCCTTGCTCCTACACCTTTACATGTGCTCTGGTGCCTTACAGGAAGTGTGTGAGCAGTGTGCTGAACTGGGCTTATGGAGTACTGCAGCCTGTGGAAAGACCCAAGTGCTGGGGAGTCAAGCTTCCCAACAGCCATGTGCCGCAGGCTGGGGTGGCCACGCTCCATCACAGGCAGTGTGTCTGCAATGTAGGTGCAGCAGGAGATGGCCACTCAAAAGCCCTCACTGTAGGAGCGTTGCGCAGGATTGTGCGTGTGCTGTGTAGTGTTGCTGTGACTAGTTTTCCCTTCCCTCCTGTCCCTCCAAAGGATGAAGTGCTGTTTAACAACTGGGAGGCGCTGTTCTCCGGCACAGAGGCTCAGCTCCATGCAGGTGGACGCATTCTCTCATTCGATGGAAGAGACGTCCTAAGAGACTCTGCGTGGTAGGTGTGCAAGTGGCTGGCCTGCCCCGTGTCTCAGAACACCTGCTACAGGGAGGTGCCACACCCTCAGGGAGTGCCCCTGTGCTGTGATTTGGGGTCTGCTGCTGCAGGCTTTTCTCTGTCGGGGGCAGAGGAGTAGCTGGGGGGGCTTTCAGGCTGGCATTTAAAAGAATGGGTAGTCACGATTACCCACACTTTAGGTAAGCAGATGTTGAGGAGACACTGCCAGGGATGTTCTATCTGTGATAGGGAGTGTGTGAGAAACCAGCCCATTCTCTTTCAAGGGCAAGTCCTGAGTTCCTCACAGCCACACCCATCTGGTTTAGCACAGTGCCACTGCGCTGGGTTCCCACCAATGCTAATTCCACTGGGTTTGGATTGCCTGCTGACTCAGAGGCCTGCCCCGCAGACAGAGAAGCAGAGCTGTGATGGTCAATAGCACAGTGGACTCTCACTGTAACAGTGAATTCTGTCAGTTTGGGGAGGTGTGAGGCTTTGGCTAGTGGTCACGTTTTCCTGGCTCTGATGGAACCAGCTGTTACCAGTTTGTAATCTCGGCCAGCCTTCAGCATAAATCACCATTTTCCCCCAGCTGGGCCCCTGCTTTTAGGTGAAACCCTCTACCAGGGCACATTCACTGAATCATTCCTTAGGGCATCTTTTGACTTCCTTTGCAGAAATGGCAGGACTAGGCACTGGGTTGGGTGGGGGGAGGGGGACTCTTGGCAAAGCACATCAAGCCAGCCATTGTGCGCGCCCACAGGTTTGGCAGTGCAGTTACTGTCTGTTGTAGGCCTCAGAAGAGTGTGTGGCATGGCTCGGATGCCAAGGGCCGCCGGCTTACAGAGAGCTACTGTGAGACGTGGAGGATGGATGACAGCGTGGTAATGGGCCAGGCCTCCCCGCTGGGCAGGGGTAAGCTCCTAGAGCAGAAGGCAAGCAGCTGTGAGAACGCCTTCATCGTCCTGTGCATTGAGAACAGCTTCATGACCTCTTCCAAAAAATGACCTACCCCTGCCCTGCCTTGGAACACAGAGAGGAGGAACCCCGGGCAGCTGCTTCCTCAAGAAGCTGATGAAAAGCCAAAGAGTTTTAAGCTAGTTTGAAACCAGCAGCATCCCATGTCCTGAGCTGGGCCTGGCTACCAAGGAGGGCTGAGCTGGCTGGTTGTACCTGGCCATCTCATCTCCACTGTACATGGTCTGTCTCACTCTCAATCCCTCTTATTTAACCAGGTTAGTTGTATTCTCACATGAACCCCTCTTGTCCTGTTTACTCCCTTGCTAGGATGGGCTGACTGCCAGCGATGCCATTTATTGGTTCCCTGGAGCACTGCACGATGCTTTGTTGAAAAAGGGAGCCCATACAAGAGGCTCCACGCGCTGTGTGGTGGTTGACAGCCACTGCTAGGGCAGCTTGCTAGCCTCAACAATCACCTAGCCATACAGGCTGTCACCAGCTCTGGTGCGGCTATCACTGGCTGAAGGGCCTTGATTCTCTATAGCAGTGTCCCTGTCTGCAGGTTAGCTTCCCATTCAGCCAGGTCTGATTGCCCCTGGCTTCACCCTCCACCCTCCTGTTCCAGGCAACAGGAGTGGCCTCATCCCAGGTGCCTTTGCTGGTAGGAGGGTGCCTGCTAGCAGAGCTCTCCTCCCTACACTGTTTCAAGAAGATTGTGCTCCTTTCCCTGTCCTCCCTCATGGCTCTTGTAAGCTGTCAGGGACAGACAGTATTTCAGGAGCTGCCAGTAAGAATTTGACTTTCCTTTAAAAGCAGTCCTTTCATTGGAGAAGACCTAAAGATTTGTTGCGAGAGGAAAGTAAAATGGATGCCAAATCCTGGCTGCACCAGTTGAGTGCCTTCCCCATCACTGACTAGCTAGGGAAAAGATATCTGGGCAAATGGCAAACCCATATGCCAGTTGGCCCAGCAGATTAAAAACCCAGACCCTGGCCATGGTGTGCCTTGGTGTGGTTAGGAACAGGGAGAGTCATGACTGCCCTACCAAGGGGAACTCAGTGCCAGATGCAGAAATAGATGCCATCTCCTTTGATTGGGGGTAAAGAAAGGGGTATTTTCCTGAAAATTTCAAGATGGTGCATTAAAAAGTTAGTTCTCACAATATGGGGTGTCATGGATGGGAAGGGCCGGTAGGTTTTGTGAGCGTTATGGGGTGGAGGTGCTTCTTTGCTGCCATAAAACTCGACTTCCAGGAGCCCCCAACCCAGTATGGGTGACTTGGAATACTAGAATAAGCACGTGAGTGTGGGATATAAAATCCTATATGGCACCTAAGCAGCTACCTTAGGAGAACAGCCCATCTCAAAGCCAGATGCCTTCTACCCCTTTTATGCTCCTTGTGGGCTGTACTTGTGACGCACTAATGTCTACAAGATTTTTAAATCCATTTTGAAAATCTGAGGTGCTAAATTTTTAACTAGCTTTTTATTATTGTACTGACACTATTACCATAAAAAATCTGTGTTAAAGTCACACAATCCTTTTTTTTTTTTTTTGTCTGCTGTATTTGTGTAATTAATGCAATTTAAAGCCTGTGGATTTTTTTTTTTGTCAGTTGTGTGCTTTAAACTGTTTTCTAAAGGCACTGAATAAAGGAAAGTCTTCTTGTAATCCATGTCTTGTGGCTGTGAAGACAGAGGTGGGGGGGGGGCGGGACGTGCATGCACTGGATAGACATAATTAGCCCTTAAGCAATATGGACAGCTGCACTCTGGCTTCCTCCAAGTGGACGGTCTAGCGCAGCCTGCAGCAGGGGGGTTAAAGTAAGCTGGAACACTGCAGAACTGCAGAAATTTGAGGGGCCACAGTTCCAGGGCCCTGCAACTAGACCAATCAGGCAGACCACTTGTGCGCCCCTGCCCTGGCCTGGGACCTGCGGTCAGGCTAGGGGAGTTTTTCAGATCTCCCCTGCTATGCATGCGCAAGTGTGTGCTCAGTGTGGGAGTGCCCTGGCTAGAGCCCATGAGAGAACACTGAGTCCAAGCCTCTGCATTTGTGCTGGGCCCAAGTACCATCAGTTGGGGTGGGGTGGGGTGAAGGGGGCAGTGTGTGAGGCCAAGATTGGGGTGGAAGGGGCAGTGGGGCCAGGATCTGGGCCAGTGTTGGCAGAGTGTGAGGCTGGGATTGAGGTCAGGAAGGTGCAACGGGTCAGGGGGGGGGGGGGGGTTAGCGCATGAGGCCAGGATGTGGGCAAGTATGTGTATGGAGCGATAACCAATGCATATGGCACTGAGAAATGGTTCCAAATGCCTACCTGGCCTGGGCCCTGCACATATACAAAGTGCCCCCAGAGATTAGGAGGGTTCCAGGGCCCATCAAATTACATCTTAACCACTGGCCTGCAGCATCCAAAAACCAAAAACCCTGAACCATGGCATTGACTACCCCTTCCATGACGTGTCCTCACTAAACAGAACCAAAGCCCATTTGAGTCTTGCCAACTGCGCTAGGTGATGCGACAGTGGTTCTCCTGTATGACAGGCCAATAAGTCCCCCGTGCCAGTAGGCTTGTACACCAGGACCCTGCACAACCAGCTATAGCCCCGCCCCTGCCCCCCCCCCGGGCGGTGGCAGTGAGCCTCCTGCTGTGGCACCAGGATGACGGATCTTGCCCCAAGCCCCTGGGGCAGGAGTGCCAAGCACCCCAAATACCTAGGGCAAGGGGTGCTGGGTGGGAATTGGGATAAGACATGGGTTGCTGCCCTCAACTGTTCTGAAGACCAGTGCATGTTGGGGCTGGACACCAGGCAGGGCCTTTTCAGCTGGCATTGGCACTGTGCCCCATTGCAGTCAGCATCCCCAAAAGAGAGTTGGGGAGGGCGACACACAGCCCAGCCCTACTCTCAGCCAGTGCTGTCAGTATGATGGCCCTCAAACCAGGCTGGGCTTGCCAAAAGACTAGCTCAGCAGCCCTGAGCAACACTGCTGAAGCCCTCCCAGTCTGGCCTCGCAGAGCTGGCTAGCATATGACCATTAACCTGTGTGCATGTGACTTGTTGGAAACAGCCACTAGACATGTTATTAAACCATGTTTGGCAGGCAATGCACCCAGCCCCTCTGAGGCTGGTTTGTGGCAGGCAGCATCAAGGAAGGGCCATTTACAGCCCAGAAGCAGCATGGTCTCACTCTGCCCTGCGGGGGGCAGGTAGGGGTACCTCTGCAGGCCATCTGGGTTCAGACTGGTGGGCCCAAGGGCAGGACAGGTGTGCACCAAGGAGCATCACTGCCTACCCATGGCTGAGCCTGCTGAGCTCGCAGTTTCCAGCAGCACACAATGAGTGCGTGCCACTGCCTGGAGCCCAAACCCCTGTGTGGGCCCAAGCACCCACTCCTGCCCCGCTTGTGGCCTCAAACTGCTGGTCCTGCCCCACCTGTGCCTGCTGTCAATGCCAGCTTCACTCCTACTGCCGCCCCCCCCCCCAAACCGTCTTACCCTACCCCACCCCACCCCACAGCAGCTCCTTTACCACTAACTCCACCATGGGCATGGCATATTAGTAACCCCAAACCCTGCACAAGCCCTTCCTCAGGGCCCCATTCTGCTGAACAGCTCAGCCTTTTGGGGCCGAAAGGACTGGGGGAGGGTCCCCACTGAGAAGGCGCAAGTTGAGGCTGGCTCAAACCCTACTGCATGTGGCTAGGAAGGCAGAACACAGCCAGAACCCCTGCAGCCTCTCCTCTCGCAGGGGCAACTAGGCTGAAAGGATAGCTGACTGAGGCCTGAACAAAGCTGGTGGCTGTGTCCCTTTGAACTGCCAGGTGCCGGTCCCGTGGCCACAGACGCTGCAGAGGTACCATTCTGCTAGGTGCTGCCACCATGCACGGGAGGAAGGGACCACTTGCCAATGGCATCAGGAGCAGCAGTCCACCAAGCCCCAGATCTTGCAGTCAGATGATTGCACAGGACCCTCAGTGGCCAATGAACTGAGCACATGACTAGCTCCTGTACAGAAAAGCTGGCAAGCCCGCTCTGTGCCGGCTCAGCCCCCAAACGGGAAAAAAAAAAAATTACCTCACTAGCTTTAGCAAAAATTCAGGCTTCTCCACCTGCCTGATTTTCTTTTTTCTAGAGAGCATGAGTTGCTTTTGAACACTTGGCACAGGTAACCCTGAACGTGTGCATGCGCGCAAGTGTCTATTGGTGAAAAAAAGGTGTAGCACTTCTGAGGTCTGCCACTCACTGCAGCAGTCTGGGCTGGTGGGACCAACCTGGGGCCACACTGGGATCTCTGTGCCCTTCTGTTCTTCCAGGCAATTCCTCACACTCAGGTTGGCATGGTGCAGCTGAGCCGGCACTGCAGCTGTGATAGGGGCACTGGTGGTGGCTGACAGGGCTGAAGACATACACAGCAGTGTGTGGGGGGGGGGGGGGGGGGCCCGCACCGCGCACCCCCCCGGGCTCAGAGAGGCCCCTGGCTCCTTTGTTTTTCAGCTGCACGTCCACGGTGTGAGGAAGATAAAAGGGCCTCAGCCAGGCCAACCGCTGGTTGGGCTGAACCAGCCGCTTCCCAGGTCTGTGATCAGGTGCTGATGTACCCCACTCCATTCCCTTTTGTCTCCTCTCCCAGGTGCACTCAGACCAGCACACTGCCTGGCTCCATGTTCTTCTCCTTCCCTGGCACCTCCTGGATTGGGCCGCCCAGCTCATTGGCTAGCTCTGGCTTTGGCAGCCAGTGGTGCTTCACGGACACGTACACAGCTGCCCCAAGGTATACCGCTGCCAGCAGTGTGAAGTAGGCAAAGTATACATAGAACTGGGAGTGGGAGAGAGAAAGAGAGCACACGTCTCCAAAGACTAGGGAGGGTCACACCCACAGCCCATCCCCAGCTCCTTGCACCCGCATCTTCCCACCTTTCTGCCTGGCATGAAATAGGTTAACGACAGCTGGTAACACAGCTGACCTCCCCCGCCACCCACCCCCCACATTCATTCTCTCCCCTTTCAAACATCTCTTCTGACAGGGTCACGCTTAGCCCTGGGGAACAACCGAAGAGTGGAGGGAGCTGGGGACAGCACGGCACACTTGTTCACATTTGCTCCAGCTCCAAGAATGCAAGCTATGCCACCCTGGAATGCTGGGCTAGCCTAGTGGGTCTAACTGGGCAAGACACACAGGAGAGATGTGGGCAAGAGCAGCTGGGGCACTGTGGACAGTCCCAGGAAGGAGCTGTAAGGTATTTCCTGGGAATGCCAAAGACCAGGAGAGTCATGAAGTCATGACAGAACTCTCTGCTCTCAGTCCCAGAGGATATGTCATGTCACATCACTAGTGAGGACAAGAGGTTGGACTATGGCTGCACTACAGCTGGAGGGCCGGGATGGCCGCCCCAGCAGGATACAAAATGACCAAGGCATCATCCATGTGCGGCACTAATTGTTGGTATGAGAGATGTCAAGGCCTGGGACCTTAATGTTGTACACTGGACTGATCATTAGACCACGTGGGGAGTTGTACTGGAGAATGCACCCAAGGTTTTGTAATAAACCAGCCCCAAGGAGGGCAACTGCTGAGGCAAGAGAGCCTGAGACAGAGTCCTTGGATTACGTGAGAGGGCCACTGAAACAGACACACTAGTCATCCCATGGCCTGTCACAAGAGGGCACTCCAGATGTGCAGTGGCTGTATGACAAGGACACTTAAATTGTTCCAACCTTAACTCTGCCCTTGCCCAACCTCCCAACAGCTCCCTGTCTGGAAGGGTGCCATGCTTTCCCACCAGTCATTTCATCAGTGGGTTTCTCATAGGCTTCTTGGCCTGGACCAGTCCCAGGTGGCTCCCCACCGGCAACCCCCTTACCTGTGGGTGCACTGAGAGGCCGAGCCCCCGCTTGTCTGCGATGATGATGGTTATAATGGTCTTGAGAATGGTGGCGAAGAAGGTGTTCACACCAAACACCAGGGCACACAGCTCCTTGGACAGGGAGGCTGCGATCTGGAAACTTCCATCACAAACAGGGGAAACTGTTCACTCAGCTAGGCCAGGCCAAGCCAGGCCTGTAAAAACACTGGCAGGGCAGCTATGTCTATCAACAGCACCACCGTAACCCTCCCTGAACCTGTGGTGGCTACACCCTGGCCCAGCCAAGAGAAGCCATGCCCGTGAGTGTGGAAAATGCTCGTCCACCCACTCTTATGCAGACTGCCTGCTCTCCCAGCTGCCCACAGTGCAGCACTGGTATGTCGAGCATGGCCAGCAGCATGAGGCTGGGCAAGGCAGAAGTTCTTGGCTCTGAGGTTGCTCACTCAGCATCTCCCCAAATCCCACTGGTACAGAGGAAATACACCACACACAGTTCCCAGCATGTCTTGGGCTGGTGGAGCCCGAAGTTGCATCTGATGGCTCAGCATCACTTGGGGAATGGCAAGAAAGTTGAGGTCTGCTGCTTCAGCCTTCCAATGTGTGTGGGAAGGCAGACCTGCCCTTCCAGCCCCACGACACTGACAGCCCCTCTGAGGCCTGGCTGCTGTGCTTGAAGGGTGCTGGGGGCTGGGTGCCTCCAGAGTGCTCTGGGATGCAGGGAGCCACACCAGTCATTTCCACAAGGGGCTGGAGAAGGCAGTGGCCGTGCCATGTGAGCTGGCTCTATGGCAACACCAGCATCAGGCCAGGAGCCATTGAGAGGCAGTGACGTCGTGCATCATTCAAAACAGGCCCACGTGGCAATGGGAATTAAGACCTAACTCACACCAACCCTGTGCCGCCCCACTAGGCCCTGCATCAGCATGGAGAGCGACAGCAGGCAGGGCTGAGTGCCCCACTGGAAAGTCCAGGCTGCATTGGCCCTGATGCCCCTGTGGATGGGGAGCCCAGTCCCTGGGTCATGGCTCAGAGGACAGTCCCTGATCTCTGGGGGATTGGCACAGCCCCTGTGTGCAGCTACAGCCAGCACCTGTACCCGTGTCATTAGCAGGAGGCAGCAGAGCAAGACCCCAACTCACATAGCAATAGGGACCAGGAACTGGTAGGAGCCCCGGAAGAGGATGTAGGCCACGTAGCACAGCCAAATGTTGCTGGTGGAGTTCATCAGTAAGAGGAGCCCCGCCTGAAATGCCGTCACAGTTCCGATCACCAGCGTTGACCACAGTGCCCAGCGGATCTTCACATAGCCTGCAGCAAAGGCGGTGATGGCACCTGGGAACACAAAGGGGTCAGTAACTGCAGCTGCCTGGCCTACCAAGGTCTGGAGCATATGCAGGGCAGGAGCCTCCTTGGCTGCCCATCAGCAGCGGTGAGCTCTAGAGAGATGAAGTAACCCAGGACCACACATACATGGCAGGACACTAGGGCCAGAGGTCTGCAGCAGAGCATGTCAGGTACACCCCATTCAGCTCTAAAGAACAAACAGTAGGCAGGCAGTCACACTGCCCTGGAACTGACCTCCCAGCCCCGGAGGTGCCCTTCTGGCTCCGCCTTCCACTGGGTACAACTCAGCTGGGCAACCCCCGGCACTGCTTTGGTAACAGAGGTGACTGGCATCCAGCAGCTTGCGATGCAGCCATCTCCATCCTCTTAGTCACTTCCCATCATCCAGTCTTTTGGTGCCATACAGCAAAGAATTCACTGCCAGCCTTTTCCACCAGGCCTGACAAACTCATGCCATCCAACTCAGTCTTCTGTTTAGCCCTTTAGTTACACATGACCCATTGTTCTTAGTATCCTGGCTCTTAAAGTGTAACCTCTGTAAACACACATACATTCGTTTTCACTACAAGGAAGCCTCTAGGCCGCGTTGTAATGCTCTCAGTCAAGCTGTGCATACAGCTTCCCTGGTGATTGCTGAGTGCGTCCACCGCCAGGAGCTGGACAGGGCATGGACTGCAGAGATCTAGAAGTCTGTGTATCAGGAGCAGAGCTACCTAGGCACAGACAAGACAGTGTCTTGCTCAGGACAGGTGGTGGTGAGGTTGTTCACAAGCCTGGCTACCCCTGGAGAGCATCACTCACACAATTCAGCCCCTGCACAGTCTAGACATGGCACCTGGCTCACATATCATGAGGGTATCAATCACAAAAAAGGACTTTTACTTACTGGTAACTTCTGTTCTTTGAGATGCACTGCTCACATCCATTCCACTTTGGTGCATGCGCCGACACGCCCAGCTGCCAGAAAACTTTTGGCCTTAGCTTGCTCCATAGCAGCAGAGGTGGCGCCCCCTAGAGTGGCACGCAGCCACTCACCATACCAGCTGCCGCTGCTCCACACCCCTCTCAGTCCCTTCTTTCTGCTAACTCCAGAAGCAGGGACAGAGGGTGGGTGTGTGGAATGGATGTGAGCAGTGCATCTTGAAGAACAGAAGTTACTGGTAAGTAACTGTGCTTTCTCTTCTTCAAGCAGCTACTCACATGCATTCCACTTTGGTGAACAATGAGCCTTACCTCTGATGGCGGTCGGAGTTATGGTTTGTGAGCGCATAGAACAGCTTCACTGAAGGCCGTGTTGTCCCTTGTTTGCTGGACCAGGGCGCAATAAGACGTGAAGGTGTGGATGGAAGACCATGTGGCTGCCCAGGAGATGTCCTGGACTGGGACATAGGCTAAGAAGGCCGCTGACGAGGCCTGTGCCCTGGCAGAGTGCGCTCTTACCAGTCTGGGGATCTGGACTTTCACAATCTGGTAGCAAGATTTTATGCAAGCGATGATTCAGGCTGAGATAGTCTGCAAAGAAACTGGGCTGCCCCAGCCCACTCCGCAACAGTGAAAAAGAACTGTGTGGATCTACAGAAGGGTTTCGTTCCGTCGATGCAGAAGGTGAGCGCCCTCCGAACATCCAATGTGTGCCACCGTCTGCGTTCATCTGAAGTATGTGGCTTCGGAAAAAACACCAGTAAGAAAATATCTTGGTTCATGTGGAAATCGGAAACTACCTTTGGGAAGAAGGCCGGGTGAGGCCTCAGCCTAACTCTGCCCTTGAAAAATACTGTATAAGCTGGCTTGGACGAAATTCTTCTCGCTGACATAATAGCTACTAAGAACACCACCTTCTGCGAAAGTTCCAGAAGGGGGTAGGTGGCCAAGGGTTCGAAAGGTGGCCCGGTCAATGTGCAGAGGACTAAGTTTAAGTCCCACTGAGTGGGTGGAACCATTATCCGGGGAAAGGTTCTTTCCAACCCCGCAGGAAGCAAGCGGCGACCAGGTGATAGAACACGAAGTGTCCTGCTAAGGGGATGTGGAAGGCCAATATGGCCACCAGGTGAACCTTCAGGGAAGTAAAGGATAGGCCTCACTGATTTAAGTCCCAGAGATATTCTAGAATGTCCTGGATTGGGGCTGAGATGGGATCCAGGCCTCGAGAGTGAGCCCACAGAGAAAAATGCGCCCACTTAGCTTCGTAAATTGAGCAGGTCGAGGCTTTCCTGCTGCCTGTCAGAATCCGTTGCACCTCTGCTAAGCAGGCCAGTTCCTCCACGCTCAGCCACAGAGCTTCCAAACGGTGAGGTAGAGCGACCTCAGGTTTGGGTGGAGAAGGCGCCCATCATCCTGGGACAACAGGTCGGTCCTGAGCAGGAGCTCCCGGGGCGCTGCCGCTGATGACTCTGCTAGGAGGGGAAACCAATTCTGACAAGGTCAGGCTGGGGCGATCAGGATTGTATTGGATCTGTCCCTTTTTACCTTCAACAAGACCTTGTGCATGAGGGGAAATGTGCTAAAAGCATAAAACAGAGCGCCAGACCATTCCAGTAGGAGAGCATCTGGAGCCCCACTCCAGCCCCTTCCGTGAAAAGAACTGACGGCACTTCCTGTTGGCACGGGTCACGAAGAGGTCGACCTGGGGATAGCCCCAGATGCAGAAAATTGGGGAAAGCACCTCCGGATGGAGGGACCACTGAAGAGCCTGCTGAGGCGATCAGCTTCGCTGTTCCTCACTCTGAGAAGGTGAGAAGCAATTATATGGAAATTGAAGGCTACTGCCAGGTCCCACAGGCGCAGGGCTTTGATACACAGCGCTGAGGAACGGGCTCTCCCTTGGCAGTTCACATAATGCATAGCTGTGGTATTGTCCGTTAAGATGTGCACAGTCTGTCCTCTCAGCACCTCTCGAAATACCCTACAGGCTAGCCCGACTGCGCGCAACTTCTTCATGTTGATATGGAGCGGAATTTCTTTTTCCGACCACTGACCCTGAATGCTGAGGTTGCGAGAGAGATAGGCGCCCCAGCCGAGATCGGAGGCTTCTGAGATTAAAGTGACCAATGGTGACACCAATCCGAAGGGGATCCTGGCCATGGTTGCTCAAGGGTCCTTCCACCACAGAAGCTGCAGTAGCACTTTGCCGGGGACCGAAATCACCCTGTCTATGTGATGCCTGTTTGGGTGGAAGACTGACCTCAACCACATCTGGAGCGGCCTGAGGTGGAGACGGGCAAGGTGCACCACTAGGGTAGCCGCCACCATGTGTCCCAACAGTCTGAGGTAATTTCTGGTTGTGGTCGTAGGGTTTTTCTCGAGAGTGGAGATGGCGTCGAACCTGGGCCTCGGAAGAGAGGCCGTGAACTTGGAGGAGTCCAAAACTGCCCCTATGAACTCTATCCATTGAACTGGCATCAGGACGGATTTTTGTTTATTGATTAACAACCCATGGCGGCAGTAAAGGCTTTGTGTTACGCAGATTGCCGATCTGAGCTGGTCTCTTGACCGACCCCTGAGAAGCCAGTCATGTAAGTATGAGAAGACGTGCACTCCCTTCCTCCGCAAGGTAGCCGCAACCACTGGCATACATTTCATGAACACCCTTGGAGCCAATGCAAGACCAAAGGGTAGAAAAGTAAATTGGAAATGACGGGATCCCCTGAAGAAGTGCAGGATCTTCCTGTGATGATGTTCGATCGAGACATGAAAATAAGCATGTTGCAGGTCAAGGATGGCGAACCAGTCCCCGGGGTCCAAGGATGGGATGATGTGGTTGAGGGTGATCATGCAAAACTTTATCTTCCTGAGGAATTTGTTTAAGCCGCACAGGTCCACAATAGGCCTCAGTCCTCCTTTTGACTTGGGGATCAAAACATATCAGGAGTAAAACCCCTTCCCTACCTCCCTTCTCGGGACCAGCTCCATTGCTCCCAGAGTGAGTTTTTCCACTTCCTGATCCAGGAGCTGTTCGTGAGAGGTGTTCCTGAAGACGGACTGCGGACCAGGAGGTGATTGGGGGGCTTCACACGGAACTAGAGGGAGTAGCCTTCCAGGGCAGTTCTTAGTACCCATTGGTCCAAAGTGATCGAAACCCATTCGGGGTAGAAACTGGAAAGCCAGTTGAGAAAAAGTGGGCCGGCAGTCTGGGGCAGGGGTCTTGGTTCATCGAACTCAAGCCCCACATCAAAACCGCCTCCTTTGATTGCTGGGGCAGTGATGACTGAAACAGGAGGGTCTGGCTGGGGAGTTGGTCCGTGCCAGCCTTGGGGCTCTAACCCTCTCCCTATCTTGTTGCCTACCCCTGGAGCCCAAGGTTTGTTTAGGCTGGAAGGGCTGTGACCAGGGCTGCTGTTTAAACTGGTGCCGGGAGGCTTGCAGAGACCAAAGACCCAGAGACTGGAGCATCACTCGAGAGTCTTTCTACTCGTGAAGCCTGCCATCAGTTAGTTCCAAAAAGAGAGATGTGCACCCAAAAGACAAGTCCTGTATAGATTGTTGGACTAGCAGTGGAAGTCCTGATACCTGTAGCCACGCTGCTCTGTGCAGGCTAATGGCTGAGGCAATGGCACCGCCCGCTGAGTTGGCCGCATCCCACGAGGCCTGCAAGGCGGTTCTCGCAACTAGGTAACTGATTAACCACAACTCTAACTGTTATTTCTTTCAGCAAGGCAAGGGAAATCATAGGGCATTCTGGCAACCATCACAAACAGCGGAAAGATGGAAACAAAGAGGGAGGCGGAGCAATGGCAGCTGGTATGGTGAGTGGCTGCGCGCCACTCTAAGGGGTGCCACCTCTGCTTCTACAGAGCAAGCTAAGGGCAAAAGTTTTCTGGCAGCTGAGCACGTCAGCGCATGCGCCAAAGTGGAATGCATGTGAGCAGCTGCTCAAAGAAGAACCTGAATTTTTCACACTGAGGGAGCCCCTAGGTGGGTGACCAGCGACTCTCCCTGGCTAAGTGTTTTCCCATCTTGCAGTTGCTTGCACAGGGCCAGTTTTACCCCTCTAGCCCCTAGGACCAACTGCGTCACAGCCAGGGGCGTTGCTGGCGCCAGGCACATGGGGCCCGTGCCCCGAATCCCAGCACCACTGCCCTGGGTCTGGCAGGGCCCCCGCCTCTTCCGGTCTCTGGACCGATTGGGCCAGAGATCTTGGGCCCAGCCGCCCACGGCCACTCCAGCCCCGGCCCTGGCCCCAGCCACGGATCTAGGACTCAGCTGCCTACGGCTGCGGCGGCCACTCCCAACCCTGGCCGGGGCGTGGCCTATGGCAAGGGGCCGTGGCCTCCGGGTAGGGGGCAGGGCCTGGACCGGTGCCCCGGGTCCTTTCCTGGGGCAGCGACGCTCCTGGTCCTTTGTCAGGTGCCTGTACTCAGCCCTTGGCTACATGGGAAAGCTGCCTCCCCCTCCCATTCAGGAAATACAGGGGGAATTCCAAAGTGGTTTGTGCAATTGGGCAAACCTCTTGTGTGGACACTCTTGGTTTGGTTTTTGGGGTCTAGTTTACCTCAGTTAAGAACAGGTTTAGACAGCTCCTAAACCCAAACTGAAGTATCCTGACTGGCTGGCATCTCATCTTTGAAAACCAACCTGGCATCAAACCGGTGCAGCTTTGCGCTGAAGAGGCCTTTTTGCCCAGCTGGGCCTTAGATCCTGCCCCCTCCTTTCCAGCACTGGCCTGCCTTGCACAGAAGCACGCTGAGCTGGGCCAGGCTGGGCCTTACAGCAGCTCTCCAAGGCAGACAGGTTGAGAGCACCAATTTGCATCCCACTGGGAACTAATCTCCTATGCTAGGCAGGTCACATGGAGCACATTCCAGCGAGATTAATGCCTGTCTCAGGACTTGGTGGGGAGAAGGGGAGGGGATGTGTGCCTCCTACTCCACTGGCCTCCAATTCCCAGAGCCTCTCCATCTGCCCAGCTGCCAGGGTGGGCACTCATGACCCATGGAGACACCTTTGGAAACCAGCCAGCGCAAGAGTAACAGGGAAGCAGACAGTGTCACATACCAAGCAGCGTTGAGGCAGCATCCACTCCTCCATTGTAGACCTTGCTGTTGTCTGTGGTGGGGTAAACCTCGTTCCACAGGATCTGTACATAATAGAGCATGAGATAGTAGCCGGCCGAGTTGAATATCCACCACAGAGACCAGAGCCGCAGTTGGGGCAGCTGGGCAATGGTGCCAACCTCCTTCAGCATGCGGAAGAGGGCTGAGTTGCGCCAGCGGGAAAGGGCAGAGGCGGCTGGTGTGCCCCTCAGTTGGTTCATCCCAGCCAGCTCTGATGGTGAGGCGCTGTCACTCCTGTTGAAGAAGAGGCTGCGCTTGGGCTGCTTCAGGAACAATGTCAGGATGAGGCCAAACAGCATGAAGCCGAGCGAAATGTAGTTGAGTGTCATGAAGGGCACTCTGCCCACAGTGACACAGAGCTGCCCCAGAACAGAGCTGGTGAAGACGCCCATCAGCACGGCGGAGCGGGAGTAGCTGGCCATGCGCTGGTAGTGCGAGGGGGTGACCAGGGAGAAGATGTAGGAGGAGTAGGCCACACGGGCTGCCATGGTGATGCCGTAGAAGAACTCCATGAATTGCATGGCCAGAATGCTGGTCCCAAAGATGAGCAGTAGCCAGATGGCGATGTGACTCAAACTCTGCAGCACCAGCACCGGCTTGAAGCGCAGGTAGTCTGTCAGTAGGAAGATGGGCACCAGGACACCCATGTAGGAGTAGGACAGGACGGGCGTGATCTCATTGGTCACCTGTGGGACAAAGCAAACCACTGTGAGCAGGAAATGGGCACCATGGTGCCACCTGAGGGGCTAGAGCTGCTTCACTGCAAGCCAGACACTAGCAAGGGGTAAGGCTGGAGGGGTGATGCCTAACGATGGGGGTGTTCAGCAGACACTGGAACTTCAGACAGCACCACCCTTGCCAGCACAACCAAGGACTGAAGAGCTGGCCCCAAAGGGACCTGGAATGGCAGGCCTATGCCCGGCCACTGCAGAACTGCAGCTAGCCCATGGCACTGCCCACCCTCACAGACTTGGTTGTGTGGACAGGACAGAGCGGTGGCCGTGCCAGCACTTACTATGGAGTGGGGCACCAGGATGGCCTATGTAGTGGCTGACCCTGGGCAGGGTAGGGGCTCTGGCAGGGCAGCCCCACCTGTCTCTGCTCCCCTGGTGTTGCATCCTCCCTCCAGCTTCCACCCCAGCAGTGCTTTGGAACGGCACTTCCCTGTATCCACCCATTCTGTGGCACTGCTCTGCCCTGGGGCTTAGCCAGGCAGCACCCACGCCCACAGCCCCTGTGTACCAACTGCTTTCTCTCAGACTCGCAGGTGGGTGGATGGATGGGCAGAGGACATGACCCTGACTCCCACCACCTTTTCCTGTCTGCCAGACCATGCCTCTCACCCACATGCTCCGTGCCACTCAGTCAAGCCAATCCCTGCCTCTTTGCCCCACACAACGCTCCCTCCCTTGCACCCTCAGCTCCCAGCTGCTCCCTGCCTCCTTCCACTCCCAGACACCCCCTTTCTTTCTGAGCTGATTCGCAGCAGCAGCTGTCCCCCATACCCCAGCCTCAGCTGTCCCCTGCAGAGCTGCAGTTTCTGCCCCATGTGAATGGCTTTCTGCTCAACATAAACAGCACTTACCTGGAGGACCCAGAGCCCTGCCAGTTACCCACCCTAGCTGGTATCATCTCCCACCCTGTCCCAGAGACGCACATGCTACTCTGCCACCCAAGCCACAGGAACAGGGGCACAACTGGTAAGCATCTCACGCTGGCTGCATTTTCTGTACTGTCTCCCCTTCTGCAGGGCTGGAGCTGGCAGGGCAGGCAGGCGGATGCATAGAGGCCTCATAATACCTCCCCAGGCTCCCCTGACCCAAAAATGTCCCTCTGCTGCTGGCTGGGCCAGGACAGCCCTAGGACTGAGCCTACAAAGAGACTCGGCACCTCAGTGAAGAGAAGGCAGAAGTTCATATGTTACAATAACCTCCAGTGACTGAGCCTGATGGGGAAAAGGTGTGAACAGGAGCCAGAATGACTGGATCCACCTGTACAAAAAAAGATTCACGTCAAGGACTGTATTGAAATGGTGTTTGTTAAAAATAGGAGATGTGAAGCCAAAAGTTAATGACCAAACTTGATATGCTGGGAATTACGCCTACTCGGTGGACACAGTGATGAGTGGCTATTCCACCATCATGCCCTTTCTCAGTCCTTAAAGAGAGGGATTTTGTGGGTAAAGGACAGGAAAGCAAAACATGGAAGTCCTGACAGAGGCTATTGAAGTGAGCCATCACAGAAGGGAGCCTGCACCACTGGGTGGGACCCCAGACTTCCTTTATGCTAATCCCTGAGCAATGTCCTAACCAGCTGGGCCAAGGAGAGATGCAGGTGATGTCACCACCCTCACCAGCTGAATCCAGAACACTATCTGGGACACAACAGGATCAGATGTTAACAAAAGCACCAGCCTGTCTCTGCTAACTTCTTCCATTTTCCCCTGGAGGACAGTAATTGCCATCTTTGATACCATCTAAGAGACTCAAAGCAGGGGGCTTTTCCTTCTAAAACCCCTCTCCAGCTGAAGGGAGAGGGAATAAGGGATGTTGTTAAAAGGAAAGTCATTTTTATTTATTTAATGGCTTACAGTTCAAATGATTTCACTGGTTCCATGTTTTTAATTTATCTTTAATGAAATATTAAAGCTTTATATAATGGTGCATTAACCATGGAACTAAGCAGGCTGAAGTCACTCTAAGTCAAACCGGGCCTTGTTTAATACTGATTCTTGTTAGACAGTGAAGGGGTGCACACTTGCATTCACAACCATACACTACTGTAATAATCTTTGCCTGAGGCACTCCTGGCAAGCTATCATTTGAAAAAACAACAAGGAGTTGTGTGGCACTTTAAGACTAACAGATTTATTTTTTGCATGAGCTTTCGAGGGAGAAGATCCCACTTCCTCAGATGCTTCGAAGATGGGTGAACTTACAGAAAGGAATGAAACTAAATGCAAGGGGGTGTAAAACATAGGATCAGGTCATACAGGAACAGCAAATCAGATCCTATGTTTTACACCCCCTTGCATTTAGTTTCATTCCTTTCTGTAAGTTCACCCATCTTCGAAGCATCTGAGGAAGTGGGATCTTCTCCCTCGAAAGCTCATGCAAAAAATAAATCTGTTAGTCTTAAAGTGCCACACAACTCCTTGTTGTTTTTTCACTGGACTAGACTAACACGGCTATCCCTTTTAAAATTATCATTTGAAAACCTGTCATTTACTGCTCAGTTTAATCGTGATTAATCATGTGTGGCAACGTTGTTATAAGATTCCTCTGTACGAGGTTGAGTTCCTGTTCAAATGGTCTGCCTTGTATACCGCAATTTGTAGTTATCCAGTAAACAGGCACCAAGCAGGAAGTGAAAACACAGGAAGCTCAAACAGGTGAGAAGGAAACAGCAGGGAACTTCCTTCCACCACACAGGTGCTTGTCTCCTAGCTTCCAGATGGAAATGTTTTTCACAAGCAGGACTACAGAAAAAAGTTAACATACACTCCAGGAGACCTCTCTCTCTCTCCGGGCTCATCCTGTCCTCTGCCCATGAAAAAACAAAAGGAAATAGTTGTTTGGACTTTGTGAGAGGGGTCCTGAGAGGAAGAGTTTAGTTAGGATCCTTGCTAGAAGCATGTGGTGAGAAAGTTTGCTGGAATCTAATATAGTTTGTTAAGTGTTTTATTTTTACTTTTCTTGTAACCATTTCTAACTTGTGTGCCCCAGGACACATACCTACCTGAAATCTAGCTCTTCATAGGTAATACATTTGTTTTATTGTTTTATCTAACCCAGTGTGTTTAAGATGAAGTATCTAGGTTACTCTATTTGGGTTGTATCTTAGTCCCTTAAAGAAATATGTACTTAATATGTTTTGCTGTCCCCGAGAGGATGGTCAAGACAAGACATACATTTCTGGGGGGAATCCAGGACTCAGGATGTGCTAGGGCATCGCTGCCCCCAGAATAGGTTTGGGGCCTGGGTTCAAGGCCCAACTCATCCGCAGGAGGGGGAAGCAGGGTTATCGCCCCAGGCCCCACTGTACGGCAGGCCCCGCACCACCCCCCGCTTCCTCCAGGTCCTGTCCAAAGCGGGGGGGGAGGCAAGACCAGGGGCCAGAGGCCACCGCCCCTTCCTCCCCCCATGTTGCTCTGCTCTCTGAGACCAGCAGTGTTCTGTCCCAGGGGGAAGAGCAGGCTGACGTGTAGCCAGAGCTCTGCAGGGCCCTAGCCACATGCCAGCCCACCCCGCCCCCTGGGACAGACCAGCCGGTAAGAGGAAGAGCCCAGAAGAACTCTGCTGCACAGAGAGGGAGGGCAGCCCATGGCCCCAGCTCCCTCCAGTGCTGGGGGCCACAGCCACATGGCCTTCTGGCCCACGCGTTGAGCAGGAAGGGGCAAGGTGAATGGCACCCCGAAACAGTGGCCCAAGCCGGGGCCCATATGTTTCAGCCCTGCAGACCCTCAGCAGGCCCCCTCCCTGGGGCACATGGAGGGTGAGACCCCCCTCCTGCACTTTGCAAGGGACGGCCCAGTCCACATAGGCTGATTGGCCCTGGGCCCTGCCCCCCCCCCCCCAGGAACAGCCCTGGGCAGGGGCCACACTGGGCTGGTGGCAGCCAAGCCCTGGATCCTGGGTCCCTGCATGGTCCACACCAGGCAGGTGCTGCCGGGGTCCCAGTGAGGGCTGCATCTGGCTGGCGGCCAGGCCCTGGATCCCCGATGGGCAGCCACATCGGGCCAGCCACAGCTGGATCCTATGCTCTGGCAGGGGATGCATTGGGCTGGCGGCAGCTTGCACCGGGCCAGCAGTGGACTGGTCTCTGGAAGACCCAGGGCACTGGCGCTGGGACTCGGGGCATGAGCCTCGTGTGCCCAGCATCAGCAATGCCGGTTTTGCACAGTAACCCAGCCTGGTGAGGATGCAAACAGGCTGCAGTTACACAGACACACAGGCTTTTTGAGAGTTGGCTTAGGTAGGAGTTACTTTAGAAGGGCACCCCAGGTCTCAGCGGAGGGGTGACCAAGCCCACTGTTCAGAACTGCACCCCTGTATGTCACAGAGAGTGACTGGATTATGCAAATAACTTTGGCCAACATGCTTCATCTGACTTAACGTAACAGTGCACACTGGATCCCACCCCTCTCCCCCAACAATCCTTTCTTCCTTCCATCACCAGGGGCACTGGAGCAGGGAGCAGTGAAGGGCCACATCCCCCCACACAGCACCTCCTCCGCCTCACAGTATGTGCAGCTGCAGGGGAAAGAACAATCAAGATGGACACAACTTGGTGTGGCTCAGATCAGTCAAGTGGGAGGTGGCCAACCCCACCACCACTGCATCTCCCCCATCAGAGAAGAGGCCCTATCACTACCGTAAGATGAAGCCATTGGCCAACAGCTATCAGCTACTGAATACTTTGCGCCCCCACTCCCTGTGCACTAGAGCACATCCAAAGGGAAGGGAGGTGCTTCAGGACAGTCACAAGGCCCTGTTTCCCAGTGCACTTGGTGAGTGGTCGGTGGACAGCTGTCACACTGCAGAGTCACAAGTCCATCTTCCCACCAATAAAGGTGCATGATAGGGGGCCCAAGTGGCATGCTGGAAGGACTTAGGAGGCTCTCAATAACACCGCTGTGCTGATCAAGGCCAGTAGTGACTGCCATGGGGTCCCTTTCAAACAGAGTCGGCCAGCCCGCTCCACACAGAGTGCAGGGGAGCAGCAGGCATACTCTGTCACAGCCTGTCTGTAAGTGCCTGGGGCAAACACTGCCTCTCAGAGGTGAGGCCTGAGCCAACTAGCAAACGGGTAAGCCATGCAAAACCATGCCTGTCTGTACAAAGTGATCTTGGAGGACTAGCAGAATGCCTGGACTGTGAACATTAACTGGAACAGTCAGTATACCACTTATTGCTAAAAGCAGCTAAATCAGCAGGGCTGAACAAGCCCCCACAAATGCCTTAGCATTTAAGCAGCTGGGGGTGTGCCAGGGGAGCCTGAACCTCCAGCCTTCCTGATAAGAGCTCTGTTGAAAGTGCTGAGTCTTAGAAAACCAGGAAACTTAGCACCGGCCCTTTGGGATGCATTTGTGAGGGCCCTCAAGACATGCAGACTCTGCAACAATGCATCATTAGTCCCCCTTGATTAGTCCTGACACCTCGTGGCCAAAAAGTCATTGTTGCCAAGAGTTTGGGGCTTTTAGAGCAATGGTCAGACTTTGGACCTTGCCATGCATTTTGTAAATACTCTCAGTGTGAGTGATAAACCAAAGGGGAGTACCAAAAACTGTAAGTGATGGGAACCCCTGACAAAACAGAGGTAGCATCTGTGGTCCTGTCTTACTGCTATATGGAAATACGCATCTCTTAAATTGAGGGTAGCGAACCAGTCCCCAGGATCCAGGGAAGGGATTATGTGTCTGAGGGTTACCATAAGAAACTTTTTCTTTCTCAGAAATTTGTTCAGGCAGTGCAAATCCATGATAGGTCTTAAACCCCTTTCAATTTGGGGATCAGAAAGTACTTCGAGTAAAAACCTCTTCCCCTCTCCCCCTCTGAGACCTGTTCCACTGCTCCCAGGGCCAAGTCTGTCCATGACCTCGTTCAGGAGATGCTTGTGAGAGGGATCCCTGAAGAGGGACTGAGAAGGGGGAAAAGGCTGGGGTCTTGAAGAAAACTGAAGGGTATAACCAAACTGGATAGTGTCCAACACCCAATGGTCTGATGTAATCCAAACCCACTGGGAAGGAATAACACAAGCCTGTTCTGGAATAATAGGGAGGGATCCTGGGTGGGTGGGGGGTGGCCAAGAAATTGTGCCACCCTCAGGCAACATGTCAAAAGTGCTTCCTCTGGTTGTTGGAATGGCAGGTGCCACTCTGGTTGGCTCTGGAGGCACAGCCCGTACAACCCAATCTATGGGCTCTTGACCTGCCCCTATCGCACTGCCTTGCAGGTCTTGGAGCAGGCGGTTGCCTAAGCTGCTGGAAGCTTGGAGCAGGCGGTTGCCTAAGCTGCTGGTGATGGCCCTGAGGATAGAAAGGGTGATGAGAGACCTGAGGAGAGCCCAGCCCCAGAGATCAAAGAGTCACTCTTGAATCCCTTAGCCCATGCAGCTTCACATCCGTCTGGCTTGAGAAGACGGACAGGCCATCAAGCGGGAGGTCCTGAATCGATTGTTGAACAAGTGGTGAAAGGCCCAATCCCTGAAGTCAAGCTGTTCTCCGAAGGCAGACTGCAGCAGCAATAGCTCTCCCTGATGAATCTGCTGCATCCCAAGAGGTCTGCAGGGTTGTCCTTGCTACCAACAGAGCCTCATCTAGCAAGGTATTAAAATCCAGTCTCTAGTCAGGCGGGAGAGACTCAGCAAAATGACTCAGGGAATTCAGAAGACTGAAGCTGTACCTGGCAAACAGTACTTGATGTTTCCAGATACTGAATTGTTTTGTGGCTGTAGAATATATTCTTCGACCAAAATGGTCCAGGGTCTTTGCCTCCTTATTTTTGGGAGTAGGTGCTGGCTGACCCTGCCTCTCTTTTTGATTGACAGCTTCTACCACCCAAAAGGAAGGCTGAGGATGTCTGTACAGGTACTGGAATGGCACAGCGGGCACATAATATTTCTCCTCTGCCTCTTTAGATGTAGGCACAATAGAGGAGGGTGTCTGCCACAACCATTTAACAATCTTAAGAACTCCTTAGTGGACTGGGAGTACAAGCCTGGTATGAGCTGAGGCAGAGAGCACATCAAAAAGCAAATCCATATCATCCCTCATCTCCTCAACCCCCAGACCTAGGCTTGAGGCCATTCGCCTTAATAAGTCCTGCTGGGCTCTGAAATCATCCATGGGAGATGAGGAATCTTGGAATGATAGCCTCCTCCAGGGATGAGGATGAACCTGGGCAAAGCTGTCCCAAAGTTAGCTGGGCTTTTCCTTCGACTGACTCCTCCGTCGAGTGCAACTGAACAGTGCCAGTAGGTGTGGTGGCTCCCTGAGCACTGGTGTGTGGAGAAGGAGGCACCACTCCAGATGAATAAGTCCAAGGGCCCCAGTAAGGCCAATTCAAATGCCAGCCCTGCAGGGGCTGGGTGCCTGTGAGAGGATGAACCAGACCTGAGGCGGCCCCTTTGCTGACCCTCAAAGTGCCATCAGCAGAGATGCTGGAGGACTCAAACAATAAGGGGGAAAAGGAGTAAGGGTTCCTGCACGACCTATCATGCTAATCAGGTGACACCCTCAATTGCCCAGCTGACGATGATGATGAACGGTATCAGCATCTGCCGTGCAGTGGAGATGAAAAGGACCAATGCTTCTGTCTCTTCCTTGACACCAAAAACTTATGGCGCCACTTGCCCCCAGAGAGATCAGCTAACCGGTGCCGCGATAGCACTGAAGAGGCTTCAGGTGCCTGACTCCCCCTATGCCCAGAGGATTCTCTAGGATGGCGCAATGAACACGCTGAGGTTTCCAATGCCGACGAGATTGGCTGTGGTACCAGCAGTGATCCCGCGTGGCCTGGGGTGCCCTGAGCTGAAAACATAGCAGCGCCTTGAACTCTAAGCTCAGCAGTCATCGGGTCAACCACGTCAGATTGTCCCCATACCAGAAAGCTTAAAGAGGGCTTCCCCCTTGAAAGCGGCCTCTGTGCTGGCTTCGAATGGGGCTGAGGGGAGGGCAAAGCTGACAGGGCTTTTGCTGCCTCATACACCTCTGGTTTCAAGGGGGAAGAAAGCAGCCTCACTCGCACACCACCTGGGATCATCGGAGGCTCCTTCCTCAGGGAGTGTTCCCGACCAACACAGGCTTTGCCTGGTACCGCTAGCACGGCCAGTACCTTAGCCAGATTCTGGGGAAAGGACTTGCCATGATGCACTGACGCAACCGATTCCTGGCACGCTGGAGTTGGGCACTGTAGCAGAGGGGAGCAGTTCGGCAGCTGCAGAGAGGCAGCTGGGCGCCTGCACTCCCCCTACTGGCCAGAGGAGACCCGGCAGAGCGGCAGGGGCCGGAACCAAAGGGAAGGGCTCCGGGAGCAGGAGGACTATAAAAGGGAGTGGACCAGGCAGCCATGGCAGGAGCCTAGAGGGAAGTGGCTGCCACCCCTGGCAAACGTCCCTCCACCGGGAGTAAAGGAGACTAACTGGCACCCAGACTCCCCACCTGAGAAGAGCTGAGGGGAGGAACCTTGGGCAACTGCACCCCTGGAGAAAACTCCTCCAGGGGAGGACCTTGATGAGCTTCCCTCTGCAGAGAGCCTGAACCCTGTGGACCAGCCCGATGCTGGGGAGGACCTGGAGGAGCTCCCCTCTGCTGGGGAGGACAGCGAGCCTGCCCTTCTGGACTCGTGTGACCTGGAGGAGCTGCCGTTGGCCGAGGAGGCTGAGTTCCCAGCCTTGCCTCCCGAAGATAGTGAGGGCCTGCTGGGGATGCCCTGCGGATCCTACCCGGAGGAACACGAGGACAGCATGCCCCAGGCCTCAGTGGGCAAGGGAAGGAAGTAGCCCAGGGACAATTGTAAGTCAGTGCGTTTCGGCAGGAGCCCCACTGACAGTGGCCTTCCATGTGGCCACTGCTAGGGCCCTGGGCTGGAACGCAGTGGAGCAGGCGGGCCTGCGTTCCCCTTCCCTCCCCTGCTACCAGTCGAGCCACTGTTGGTTTGCCTTACCCCAGCCGGGGCTGAAGGCCTGAACTTGCTAACTGTTGGTTTGCCTTACCCCAGCCGGGGCTGAAGGCCTGAACTTGCTAACTGTTGGTTTGCCTCGCCCTGACAAGGCACATGACAACAGGCACATGCTCTGAGCCGCTATGCTCGGAGCCAAAGTTGTCCGTGGCAGCTCCAAGGCCAGTCGCAAAGTTGCCCCCATCAGGAGGGCTTTCAGCCTGATGTCCCTGTCTTTCTTTGTCCAAGGCTTAAACAACTGGCAAATCTTGCACTTCTCCTATCTGTGAGTCTCACCCAGACACTTCAAATGTTTGTCATGGGGGTCAAAGAAGCCTTGCCAAGGGCTGAACACGGCTTGAACCCCGGAGAGCTTGGCATGATGCCGAGACTAAAGAAAACAACCCTAGGGGTAGGAAACTACAACTACCTAACAACAAAGAACACTACAGAAACTGATAAGGAAAACTAGAGGTAAGAGATCTAAGTTAGAGTCAACATTCCAGTGGCCATCACGGTGGAAAGAACGAACTGAAGGGTGAACGGGTCCGCAGTGGCTATTATACTGGGGTATGAATGCACCACTCCAGGGGACACCACCGCTGTCCCTACTGGGTAGGCTAGGGGCAAAAGTTTTTCCAGTTGGCACATGCACCAACAGTGGAATGCATGTGAGCAGGTGCTCAAAGAAGAAGGAAGCAATCTCAAGGCAGAATGAGAGAACATTTCAACCATGCCACCCCTCTGAAGGAGTGACTGACTGCCCTGATGGTCTAGGGAGCCCTCCCACCATTGTTGGAGTTGGTGGTGCACCTGACAACCCAGAACAAAGCATTGCACAAGGCTAGGCTGTGTGGGTCCGAGGCTTGCCCGGGGGCGCACCAAGGGTTTCCATTTGTATTTTAAGCTGTATAAAGTCTCTCCATCTCCCAGGGCCAGAAGATGGCTGGGGGGCTGCTCCCTGCTTCCCTCTGAGCTGGGGCAACAGTGGGGCAAGGAGCCATGCGGTGGCCTGCAGCAGGAGTCCAGCGAGGTAGCACCAGTCGAGGACAGAGGGGCGCTGCCAGCCAGCCACACAGCAGCTGCTCTTCGGTTTCCAGGGCAGAGGCTTTCCAGCCCATGTGAAGATTTCTATTAGCTGCAATCAGACTCTGCACAGCACACAGGCTGCATCTCCCCTCTCCTTTGTAGGGATAGTGGCAGCTTCAAGGCAACAGCCGCACTTGTGGCTGGTTCAGATTCAGATGCAGCAGTCTCTTGCTGACTGAGGAGCGTGGGCTTCTGGGTAATCAGCAGCCAAGAACAGATGCACAGCAGAGTCAGGACTCAGGCCAAGCTGGGTGTACAGCTCCTAGCACACAGAGGTCTGTTCTTTCTTGGGACCCAGGCACAGCGTTGACACAATGCACAGCAAAGTGGCTCTAGCTAGTGCGCTCAGCCAACCATTCACAAGCTGCCAGCCGAGGCCAGTAACAAAACAGCCAGCATGGGGCTGGGCACTGAGGTGGGGAAGGCAGAGAATATGAGAGGTGAGTGTGATGGGGGTCGGCTGTTGCCAGGAAGTACCTTGCAATGACTGTAGCCCCACGGTCATTTAGAAAATCACCTCAGACACAGGGCCAAATCAAGGCAGGGGTTATAGGTGCCTAAGACCCAAGGAGAGCCCAGGGCCCAGCCCTTAAGGCCCCTGCATGATCCAGCCATCCCTGTTGCCACACCCCACTCAGCCTGGCACAGCACTGGTGGGGCATAGGGGAGTGCTGGGTAGGGACAGGACCCTGGGGCCAGAGGCAAGGCTCCATGGCACCCCACCCTGCCTGGGGGTGAGGTGGGGCAGGCCAGCAAGTGTTCATTCCACTTCTGGGGAGGGGTTGGCTAGCACGTGCTGCAGCCTCTGGTGCAGCCTTCCAAGGCCTGGCCCTACAGGCTACACCAGAGGCTGCACCATGCACTGGCCATCCTTGCTGCTGAAGGCTGACCAGCCAAACAGGGCCTCGGGCAGGAGTGCTGCAGAGAGCAGCCTCTGGCCCTAGGGACACCCCCTGCGCCCCCCAGCACCGGCCCACCCACAGGCTGCTATGGTGGAGTCCCACACAGTGGTAGGCAGCCTGGGGCCCAAGGGCCCCTTTATCAGCCCCGCTTGGATGCCTCACACAGGCTCCAGTAGCCACCCTACCAGCAATTCAAAGAGGGGCCATGAGCAGTGATTCCCTGCTTGGTCCCTGAGGCCTGCAGGACTTTCCCAGGGCCCCCCACACCTCTTCCTGCCACTCGCCCTGCTGTGACTGATCCTGCACAGCATTCCGGCTGTGGCTCCCACAGAAGATGCTCCCCAAAATAAAGGTGCATCCATCCATTTGCAGGCAGCCAAGGTCATCTCATTCGAGCTCCTGTAGTGCGAGGCATTGCACCTAACCTCCAACACAGGCTGTATTAGCTTAGTCCCCAAGAAACAGAGCAAACACACTGACCAGTCAGGCAGCTTTCACCAACCCCAGGATCAGACTGGAATGGAAGGCTCTGGGCCCACTTCTATGCTGCATGGCTGGGGCCCTCATTCTGCCACAGCTTTTTCTGTCCAGCTGAAACTGAAAGGGTTAACTAAAACTTTCACACTTCCGTTGTAAATATGTTTCTTTCTTTAGCTTGGGCGAACTTATTTTTCCCGCTTGCTCAGCACATACATAGAAAGTCACACGGCTGATGGCTCTGAAATCTGACCTCTTTGTAAGTAAAGCCGAGATGCGTGAGAGCATCAAGGAGCACAAAGGTGGCATGACAAAGTCCATGCCATGTTCTGCATCACATAATTCCTCAAACCAAAGCATGCCTTGGTCAGGTTAGTCCAGGGGAGACCTTCCAGAAAAGCACACACTGCTCAGCATTAAAGACAACTGACTGGGTTAAAAACTAAGCCATCAGGAGACCAGGGCAGGGTTCGGTTACAGTGTGATAAGTAAACAGTCCAAAAGATCACACAGATCTGTTGGGGCTGCAAACCTAACCAAACAGCTGAAAAAGGAACTTTGTACAAAGAAAGAGATTTTTGCAAAATCTTTTGTTTTCTTTCAATTTCTTTTTCCAAAAAAGTGTCTAACTTCAGTCACAAAATGATTGGATGCCATAAGGTTGTTGGGAACTGTTTAGGCTTCCACTATTAGGGGGGGGAGGTGAGGGTCGGCTTGTCTTGACAATCTGGGTTTTCCTAGTTAGCAATATGGGGGAGTGGGAGATTCCGAATTGAAAATCACTATTTTTCAGATTCAAATTCAGATTTTTCAAATTCAGATTTCAAAAACATTTCCTCCAGAAGGGTGATGTTTCCAGTGCAAGTGCCCAGGTGCTCTCCTGGTGCAGAGGGAAGCATCAGCAGGGCTTACTGGAGATGACAGTCACACTGCACAAGGCACCTGCAAGATTACAGGCATAGCGCTTCCCTGTGCTCCTGAGACCCAAATAGCCCATGGGTCTCCACATCACTCTTTCAACATTCCCCCGCCTGGCCTCTGCCCACTCCTCCAAGGGACACTTGGTGCTGGACAAGGACACCAGTGGTCACCGAGCCATGATGTCATGTGTACACAGGGATCTCACTCACACTCCTCCTGCGCCCAGGGGAGAGGGCACAGACAGCCCCTCCCGCCCCATCGTTCCTCGCACAGGCAGGGGGGATTTCAGGGCCAGCCAGCAGATGTTCCCTCACTAGACCATCTCTGTAGGGTGGAGGCAGGCTCTGCTCTCAAGAGATGAAGCCAATCCAGACCACTAAAGTGTAGGGCTAGAGGTGTCCTCAAGCAGCATCTAAGTCCAGTACCCTGCACTGAGCCAGGACCAAGTGAACCTAGATTATTCCTGACAAGTGTTTGTCAAATGGTTTTTATAAGCCTCTGATGATGGGGATCCCACAGCCCACCTGGGAAGCCTGTTTCAGAGTTTAACTTCATTTATAGCTGGAAAGTTTTCCCTCATATCTACTCTAAACTTTCCTTGCTGGCCATCATCCCTGTTACATTTTGCCCTGGCTTCACCGGACATGGAGGACAATCACTCACCATGCTCTTGGTAACACCACTTAGTATATTGGAACAAGATTCTCAGGCCCCCTTTCAGTCTTGTTTTCTCAAGGCTGAACAGACCGAGGTTTATATAACCTTTCCTCATAGGTCAGATCTGCTAAATCATTTAGCATTTTTGTCATTCTCCTCCTCTGGACTCTCCAATTTATCTATATCTTTCCGAAAGTGTGACACCGCAGAATTTAAAAGGGCCAATTTCAAAGAGCTGAAATCACTCAGAAGCTAAATCAGCTGGGAGGGGAAGTTAATCAGGAAAATGTGAAAGATAATTGGGAATCATTTAAGGACACCTTACTAGATGCAGCTGTAAAAAATCATTTATATGTATACAATAAAGGGCAGAAAGGAGACAACATTAGTAATGAATATAAATAAGGAATTATGAAATGTAGAAAATTGATAATGGAAACCAAGAGACACAAGAGAAAAAAATCTATGATCTGGGGAGTTGAGGGCAATAAGAAGAAATTAATTGGTCACTTACTGGTTCAAACTTGAGTAAATGGTGGGATTCTCTCTAATTTCAAATTTTAGGTCTTGATTTGAGGACTTAAGTAACTCAACCAGAGGTTGTAGGGCTAGTACATGAGTGGGTGGGTGGGATTCTGTAGCCTGAGATGTGCAGGAGGTCAGACTAGATGATCATATTGGTCCCTTTTGGTCTAATAAATCCATGAGTCTACAAGCTTTTAACATCCCTTTTGAAATTAAAAAGAATCCTGACACTGATACTGATCCATGACTAGAGGGAAATGATAGTACTGTCAATAATAAGAAGTGTCAACAAATATTTTTGTTCTATATTTGAGGAAAAATCAGATGATGGAGTCTCATCATGATGACACTATACATTCCACTGCTATTTCTGGAGAAAGTTAAACAGAAGATACTGAAGTCAGACATTTTTAAATCAGCAGGTTCAATTTGTATCCAAGACTTTCAAAAGAGCTGGCTGAGGAACTTGCTGAACCATTAATGTTGTTTTTCAATAAGTCTTGAAGCAGAAAAAACATTCCAAAAGACTTCAGGAGGGTAATGTTGTTCCAATTTCTATAGAAGGTAAATGGGACGAGCCGAGTTCGTAGAGAACTGCTAGCCTGCCAAAGCACAAGCAAAATACCAGAGCTGCTGATACGGGACTCAATTAGTAATGAAATCAAGGAAGGGAAATTTACTTTGTGGAGTTATAGAAAATACACCCTGTCTGATTAACCTGATGCCTTTTTTCAGATGCAATTAGACATTTCACTGATAAAGACAGTGTTGATTAATATACTTTAACTTCTGTAAAGCATTTTACTTGGTACCATACAACATTCTGCTTAAAAATACAGATCAATATAAAATGACATGGCACACATAGAGTGGATGAAAAACTGGCTAACTGATAAGTTTCAAAATGTAACTATAAACAAGGAATCATCATGAACTAGGTCTGTCCTGCAGGGATCAGTGCTTGGACCCATGATCAGAACAAAAACATATGAAAGATAACATAACAGAAATTCCAACAACAGAAGGATCTATGTGTGGGAGAGTCTCCACAGCAAGAAGACCAAGAGACTGGCCTGAAAGAGGCTCAGGATGGCTGACAGAAAATGACACAAAAATTGGAGTTGTGGTAAGTGATTCAGTTTAGTCACTGATTTAGAGAAATTTATATTGCTTGGTAAACTAGGTGCAAGCAAACAATATGCATTTTGATATGGCTTAATGTAAAGACACATAACTAGGAACAAAACAGTTACATGATGGAGCAGGCACTTTCTTCTGGGAAGCAGTAACCCTGAAAAAGATTTGGTGGATAATTGGCTGAACTTGAGTTCCCAGGGGGACTCTGCAGACAAAAGAGCTAATGCCATCCTGAGACACACGAACGGGGGAAATCTTGAGTAGCAGTAGAGAGGTTATTTTACCTCTGTATCTGGCCCTGGTGTGACCACTGCTGGATGGAACCCTGTGTCTAACACTCATACCCACATCTCAAAAAGGATGTTGATAAATTGGAGAGGATTTTGAGAAGAGCCACAAGAAAGATGAAAGGATTCAAAATGTGCCTTACACACAGAGCCCTGCACAGATACACAAATGTGGATCTGCATGGACCTCCAACTGCCATCTGCAGCATAGGTCATCCACACCCACACACATCCGCAGCTCAGGGGCCCCCAACCAGTTATTCTGAGGACATCCCTGTTGCTGTCTCCCTTACTGAGCAGCTGTTCAGGAGCCAGCCCCTCCAAACAACTGCCCATCTGCTGATTGGCAGCCAGCAGTGGAGCCCCATGGAACAGCTGATCACCAGCCCATCGCAAGTCCTGCAGAACAGCCGATTGGCAGCCAGCACCCCCACCCAGATCTCAAGGGCAGTGAAGCAACCTCAAAAGTTATGAGCTGCATGAAGCTGCTTCCCCACCTTTCGAACTCTGCACCTGATCCACCATCTGCCAAAAAAATGAATATCTGTGGATTTGCAAGGCTCTACTTTCACACTCAAGAAACAAAATCTATTTAGCTTAATGCAAAGAAAATTAAAGGATGATTTGATTCACGGCCTGTAACTACCTACACAGGGAACAATTATTTAATAATGGGCCTTCAGTCTAGCAGAGAGAGGTCTAACACGATCTCATGGCTGGCAGCTGAAGCCTGATGAATTCAAACTGGAATGAACATGTACACTTTTAATGGTGAACGTAATTAACTACTGGAACGATTTACTGAAGTTCATGGTACATTCTCCATCACAGAATTTTTAAATTAAAATTGGCTGTTTTCTGAGAGATCTGCTCAAGGGATTATTTTGGGGCAGGGCTCTGGCCTGTGGTCAGGTCACAGAGATCCCTTCTAGCCTTAGAATCCAGGAATTGAACACAGGATTCCAGCTGAGGCCATCAAACCCCTAATGTCTTATTTACAACATTCCTGTTAATGCACTTATAACAGGAGCATTAGCCTTTTTCACAACTGTGTGATATTATTGATTTGCATTCAGTTTGTGCTCCACTAATCCCCCAATCCTTTTCAGGAGTACCACTTCTAGACTGTCATTCCCCATTTCATAGCTGTACATCAGATTTTCCCTTCCTGACTGAAGCACTTTGCACTTGTTGCTGAATTCCATCCTATTGATTTCAGACCAACCATTGAATTTGACAAAGTCATTTTGAACCCTAATCCTCTCCACTAAAATGCTTGCAACCCCACTCAGCTTTGTCCTCTGCAAATGTTGTCAGCACACTTCCCCCTGCTTTATCCAAGTCATTCATGAAAATACTGAATGCAAGCCTCTCCTCCTGGGAACCCCACTCGATATGCCCTGCCTGCTGGTTGGTGAGCCATTGAAAAGTCCTCTCTCAGCTTGCTCTTTCAACCCACACTGCACCTCCCTCACAGTCATTTCATCTGGATCACATTCCCCTGGTCTGTCTCTGAGATTCACATGGGAATGTATCCAAAACCTCACTAAAATTATGACACCTCATGTCTACTGCTCACCCCTGCCACCAACTAGCCTTACAACAACCCTGTCAAGAAGGAAATAAGACTGAGGAATGAGGAAACCAAAACCCAAACACCATACAAAGTGTGCATGGTGGAAAGTCCCTGGGCCAGCTGGATTCCATGGATTTGTGTGGGAGCCAGAAACCACATCCCATGACACCCTTCAAGCCTGCTGTGTATCTACATCCCCCCATGCCAGGACGTACTCATACCCAGAGCCAGGGTCCGGCCCACAGACCATTGCCCCTGGCTGGAGGAAGGAAGAGTTGTGGGCCAGCAGAGCTAATGGATAAAGCAAGATGAAAAGCACCTGCCTTTCCCTGCTGACACTGACTTTCTCCATGGCCACAGGTCCCAACTGGCTTCTGTGGGCTGGCCAGACTTGCATGAAAATGTGGACAGGAGGGGATGGGGTGCCATGGGTCTGGTTCAGCTTGGTGGCACACGCAGCATTCATCTCAGGTGGCCTTCCCATGGCTCAACATGGAAGCCAGGACTCCCCAAGGGAACGGTTCCTACAAAGGGCCCAAGAAGCCTCACTTGAAGAATTGCGGCTCTATGCTGTCTCCACGCCTTAACATAGCTTGTGGACATGCATACAGTGTCCCGCCTTGCACTCTCAAGTAACCCTGGGCTGAAGCTCCCTTTTTACTGATAGTCTTCCAAATGCGCCCCCTGTCTTGGTGCCACTGGCCATTGGGGCTCCAACCACAAACAAAGGGGCAATCCATGCAAGAACTAGCCCTGTACGCTAACACCCTGAAAAGGTGAAGAAAGAGCAGGGCCACTACTGCTGCTTGAGAGAAGCACAGTCTGTTTCTATGAAAGACACCAAGGCCTGCACACACCATTGCACACAAGGGTAAGGGTCGGCCCTTGGCTCTGAATTGCTGGTGCGGAGAGCACACCTGTCCCAGATGGATGACCCAGGACTCCCACTGAGCCCCTCACTCCAGGTTGATGCTGTCCCACCCGATTCAGAAAGAGACGCTCCCTTTAGTTCATGTCACACCAGCTGGTTATTGTGCCTTTTGCAGCAGGTGCCTCATAGCCCGATCTGTGTCACTCACTGGGGCCGTTCTCACTTCCCACCCTTAGGTTCATCTCAGTACTCACTGTTCTCCCAGCTGTGCAGAGAATCACTCATTGGCCCCTGGGGAAACCCTGCAGGAGAGTTCAGTGTTTATGGGAGCTCCCCTGGCTCCTAAGGAGATACTGAAAAAGAGTGCCTGTTGCAGCCAGCAGGTCTCCAGAGCCCAGGTGCACCACAGCTGCATGGTGGGGAAGGCACGCGCACACACGCGCGCGCACACACACTGCATAGCGCTTTCAGGCAAACTCACCTCTACCCTTGTGAAATTCTTGTCAGTTCCCAGCAAGAAAGGGGTGATGAAGCTCTCCCCAGGTCTGATCTGTGTCATGAAGCCATAAAAGCAGAGATAAAAGACAAGGAGCTTCCAGCGCTGGTCCACTGTAGCCTCAGGGGAATGCTTTACAGAGCCATTCTCCTCAACAGACATGGCTCTGCCTGGTGGTCAGTGTGAAAAGACCTTTTCCCAGGAGGCTGTCAGCCACCCTGCGCCTCTTTCGGGTGAGTCTCTTGGTCTCTTGCTGCAGAGAATATCCCACACGTAGATCCTTATGCTGCTGGAATTTCTGTGAATACAGCAGAGGTTCGCAACAAATCAAATTCCTTAGCAAAATAACTGTAAACAAACACCCTGAACTTTCTCCCTAGGGTATGGGGCTTTTTCTAGTTGCAAAATCATAAAACCAAAAAGTTGATACACACTTCCTCTGAAGAAGACGGCAGCACAATCAGGCATTCTCAAAGGAGGTTTAAGAAGTAAATAAAATAAATCACAAATCTCAATCCAGCAGGCTTACAGAGGTTGGTTTGTTCCTTTGCTTCACTCTCAGTTAATGCTTGAAAATCCCCCGTCATTCCACCAAAAATCCATGTAGGTTGCTTTGTTTCCCTCAGTTGCAAAATTTTAATCCCCAAGGTGTTGAATTCCAAGGGGAGGCAAAGAGGACTTTGCCAAAGGAATGTGGAATGTTGCAGTCCCTCAGCCCCACTGAATTTAACACAGACTCAGACTGCAGTATGACGAAGGATAGTTACCATCTCTGCATGAAAGTAGAGCCATTCTCTAAGTTCCTGGTACTGACACCACTAGTAAGTTTGACAGGACTGTTCTTCAAAGATTCATTTTCTTCCTTCCTCTTTAGGCTGCTTCTACATACAAACTATTGAACTAGTGGCCTCAGGCTGGTCGATCCACAGGGATTAAAAAAGAATTCAACTAACTCCAGATTAAATTGAAGAGGCCCTTTGTTTCCAGTGAATACACTGATGTGTAGGTATAAGAACTGCTTGGATCTGACAGACTTCAGAGCTGACTGTGAATCCAATCAAGTTAAAAGTTACTGTATACAGGTAGAGCAGAGCTGGCCATATTATATGTTGGCTATGGGGTGAAGGGGACATTAGACAGATTCCCAAAGAGTTAGTTTCCCCTCTCACTCACACTCTTTCTCTCTCACACACACATGAACTGTGTTAAAAGAAAATTAGTAAAGTTGCAAAATCGAGCACTCAAAAGTTAGGAAATGTCAGATTAAGGCTGCCAGTGGAACCTGAATTTGCTCCCCAAGTGCATGCACATTATGATGCAGTCTTTAGTTACATGAACACAAGCTAGTTCCTCCACACGGCCCCTGCTCCGCTCACTGTACAGGGTAGATGGAGCTCACCAAATGACCAGCTATTTAATATTTTGTTATCCTTGTACATTAGGTGGCTCCAGGCCTTATTTACTGTCACTGTTCAAACCCTGCCCTGAGTAAGGAAACATGTTAATATCCCCAGGGGCTCTTCTGTGGCCTCATGGCTATGGTATCTGAATGCCTTGCAAACACTAAGGAATATAATTTCACAAGTGAACTGGTTAGTAGATCTTACCCCCACTCTACAAACTGGCAAGTGAGACACAAAGAGATTAAGGTCAAAGTATCCATTAATTTTGGGCAGCCCATCTTAGATGTCTAGGATCAGAGCTGTAACTACAGCGGGGCCAACAGGGCTTTGCCCCAGGCGCGTCAGAGTGGCTCAATAGAGCTGTTCTATTAAAGGGCAGGTTTTGCAGCGCTGGCTCCAAGCGCTGCTAATGGCAAGGGCCACATTCCGATCGGAACACACCCTGGGAGGCAAAATGGAGCGTTATGGCTCTGCTTAGGATCTGATTTTTCGAAGTACTTAGTATACATAGAGCTTTTTATGGTCAAAGCACAGTTTTCAAACTGTCTTTAATTGAAGCTGTGAGCACTGAGCATGATGGAATCTAGTTCTGCAAGGCAGTATTCATGCAGTCATTCCTTCTCTTCCTGCTATCCGTTGACTAGTTTACTACACACCTTCCAACTTCTTCAACAAATGAAACAGGATACTAGAGACAACAGCCATTTTCCCTAGACCAGTGGTTCCCAAACAGTGTGCCACAGCACGCTGGTGTGCTGCCGCAACACTCAAAGTGTGCCATGAGAATCTGGGAGAGCTGGAGTTAGAGCTCCCTCCCTGCTCAGCCTAGCCACGTGGGCTATGCAGGGCTGGCAAAAAGCTAGTAGGGCTGGAAGCTTAACCACTTTTCACTCTTGTCTCATAAAGGCAAACTATCATTAGGATCTGTGCTTCGACTGATTGCAGATTTCACCATTATCTGCCCATCATGTTTACAATGGCATGCTAAAAAAGCAGGAGCAAACAACAGACAGCACAATAGTAGGAATTTTCCCTTGGGCTCAGATTTTAATTTCTCAATGTGACCATTTATTCTGCCATTTTTTAATTTTGTGAAATATTGCCTTTTCCTTTTCTTTTTTACCTGTTCTTTTGCCTTTTCCTTTGACTTTATGACAATTTTAGTTTGGCTTTGGTTAGATCAGTTTACCAGGTAGGTCCATATAAGCTGCTACATATAAATACAGTGCTGCCCTTTTAGATAATCATTACAGCTGTGTGTGATGTTTGTGCTGTATCTTTTTTTTTCTAAGTAATTTTTTAGCTTCTTCTGTACTTACTATTTAATATTTGAGAGGGCAAGAGTCTTATAAACTTGAGTACTTCAGAGAATTTCACTGAAATTTGGTGTTTTTCATTTATAGCTACACACTAGGAACCTTTTTTTTTACTTATTTTTATTTATTTGTATTAAATGTCTAGTGCAGATAAACCCAAGTCTATATGAAACATTTGTAAGATTTGACTGCCAAAATTTTAAATGTGGTATTTGTTATTTTGAGCCTTCATTATTGTTACCACTTTTTATTAATTAATGCTCATACTTTTTTAAAAAATTTAAAATGTTCATTTTAACTTTGTAGTTCAGCATTAGCTCATTTATGTTAAGTGAAAGATGATCAACTTACAAGCTTCATGATGGGAAGATCTTTATAAATATCATACCCAAGAATAATTACAAGTTCCAGAGGGACAGTCATGTTAGTTCAGTTCAGCAAAACAAAAAAGAAGTCCTGGGGGGCTGTGTGGGGTGGTTAGGGCTGCAGGGGAGACTGGGGACACAGGGAAGGTAGCAGTGGGGGCCAACAGTGAGCCCTTTAGGGGGCCCCACAAAGTAGTTGGTGGCGGAGAAACAGCTACCAGCTTGTCAACCAGCCTGCAAACAGCCAAGGTAAGGGCTTTGAGGGGGGCTGCTGGGGGGCAGGGGGTATGTGTGTAGCAGAGATGGGTGGGAGTGGATGTGTAGCAGAGGGTGTGTAGCTGAGGTGGTTGGGTGGCTGTTTGGTTGGGGGTGTGTGTAGCTGGGGGGGTGAGCTGGGGGCTGGAGGGATAGTTCTGGTCCTGCAGTGATGGGAAGATCCATCACAGGCAGCAGGGGGCTGGCAGAAGGGGGAACGGGACCCACTGGGGTGGGAGGGAGCAGCAGTGGGGTGAGGATTTGCCCAGGGTGGCAGGGAGCCACTGTGGAGAAAGGGGGAAGTGGCTGCTGCATCATGCTCCCTGCCCTACCTTCCCACTCCCCAGGTTCCCCCCGCCCTCCCCCCAAGCCCTCCTGTTCTCCCTTCCCCTCTCCTCTCTTGGCACCTTTGTGCTGTTCCCCACATGGCTGCCTTTGTTCTCTTTGGCCACCCCTGCCCAAGAACGGTGCTACCATTTCTGGCGCCCCCTGCAAGCAGAGCAGGTGCCAGCGCCCCCCTGCAATGCTTACCAGGTTTACTGGGTTGCACTGGCCCTGCCCCTGCCCTGCTCTGCTCCCCACACTCACTCCTGCCACTGCAAATAACTCCTGACCTCCCCTGTCTTGCCATCCCTGCTCTGCTACCCCTACTACCCCACATAGCAGCATTTCCAAACCACTGTGCCATGGTTCATAAATATTCATGTTATTTTGAGCTAATTTGAATATTCATGAGTTTTTAATAGTGGTGTGCCTCGAAAAATTTAAAGGTATCGAGGTGTGCCACAGCAGAAAAAAGGTTGGGAACCACTGCCCTAGACAACCCTGACTCCTCCCCAGAGCAGGTCAATGAGGCAGGGATCTTGCGGGGAAAAAAATAGCACGTGACCATGTGATTAACAACTGTATCATAAAGCATCCACACGAAAAGGACAGAATTCAAGTGGCATAGGGAACATTAATGCTGGAATTTTTTACCTTTTGAATGCTCAGCTTTGCTACCATAATGTCTTTTAACATAGCTTTTACATGACATTTTCTAGGTTTTTAAAATAATGGAAAAGACAAATTCCATCATGGGGCACTGTATTAACACACAAAGGTCACCCTTTGGGTTGGAATCTTGATATCCACAGCTCACACCTCTACAACTTAACCAAACAGAGTAACTCAGCATTAATAAATTGTTGTACTCTGTGTGGACAGCGCTAGAGAGAGATGGGGCACTTTGCCAGTGACTCTACAGTCACAGATATTTGCCGAGGAACAGTATGACTTGAGAACTGTGGTTGTCATTCCAGATCCTGGAGGGGAACGCACTTCCGTGGAAAAAGACAATTCTGCCTACTCCCTACCCCCACATCCCTAAAAGCTTGACATCTTCTTCTCCATTCCTCCAATCTGTCCCTGTCCCATTCCTGTCTGATCCCTAACACTGGCTCCTCAACCCAGTCTTACTCTCTTCATCTACTCAGTTGAAGTGTCCACTGCTCAGGCTACTTAATCCAGGGAAAGTCAGCTGGCAAATGTATGTTACTACATGGGGACGATATCATCCAAAGTGCACACATTCAATGCGAGGGAAAAGTTCAAAAACCCTAATGCTGGAAAGGGGATTTAAGGTGGCACATTGGAGAGAGGTACATGGTTTTGATACAGTGCAGGGGGCTCACCTAGATGACATCTTGAGGTGCCTTCTGACTCTACAGTTCTATGCAGAGGGGTAGCCATGTTGGTCTACGTACAGCAAAAACAACAAGAGTCCTGTGGCACCTTATAGACTGACAGATTTCTTTTGGCATAAGCTTATGTGGGCTCCAACCCACTTCGTCAGATGCAACAGTTCTATTACTTCATGTGCTTGCCATTGTTCCCTCTAAGGCCCTAAGGAAGCTAATCAACTTATGCTGTTTGCTGCACAGGCCACCCTGCCCCAATCCTGCCCCCCCCCACTAGCCCAATCCTGCCGCCCCTGCTCTCCCAGTCACACTTCCCCAGCCAGCCTGACCTCATCTTCCCTCCGAACCTCCACCCCCTTTCATGGCCAGCTGCCCCTACCCTATTCCCCAATCGCCCGCCCTCTGCCCCCTTACCTGGCCACCAAAGCGGTGCAGCCTGGCCACCAGCTGCTCCTCCAGCCAGAGGAAGCTCTCACTGAGGCCTCAGTGAGAGCTTACTCCGTGTGGGAGTTTTAAAAACTCCCGGCTTGGAGCAGCTCTCAGCCAGCCAGAAGATACTGTCTTCCAGCCAGGCAGGGATTGCAGCTGCCAACTGTGCATGGTCAACACTGTTCCCTAAACCGGGCAGCGGCGGGGGCTGTGCAGCTGCGCAGCTTAGAGGGAACATTGGTGTCTACCATGTTTTATATTTCACTCATATGTTGTACAGCTGTTGGGCCAATATCTTTGCCCATTCCCAGTCATCACTGCATGAAAGAGATCGATAATTTGGACAGAGTTTAGAGAAGGCCAAAAAACCACTGGGAGCTGGAGTGACTCGAGTTAAAGAGTAAAGATGAAGAGTGCTAAATAAACACAACTTAACTATTAAGTGAAGACATGACCAACCAGCTACAAAGAGCTGTAATTAAGAGTCATGGGATGAAATTAAGACAGGAAAAATTTAGATTATAATATGTTAGAAATTTTGTCTATTCGGCTGCTGACCAGTCTCTGTGAGAAGTGCCATTCACTTATGAGTTTTGAAACTAGATTAGAGAAAAACAAATAGACCAGGGGTGGCCAAACTTATGGAACTCAAGAGCCACACAAGTTGATTATTAAACCTTTGAGGGCTGCACTGAGGCAGACAGCCATATACTTTTACCTACTCCAGAATTACTAAATTTAAAATTCATTGCACGCTTTGATCTTCTCGGAAAAACAGGGCAAACATTAATTCTACCAATGTCAGATTCTAATACTTACTTAAGGCTACCATGAAAACTAGGCCTATACAGTAAAAACTTAGCTGTCGCTCAATGTAAAAGACCGCAGGCTAGTGGCAAGTTTTTTTAAAATCCCAACCATGCCACCACTTCGCCCCACCATCCCTGACCACGCCACTGATTCTCCCCGCTGCCCCTGACCCCCTCCCAAACCCCCAGGCCCTGACGCTGGCTCCCCTGGGTTGACTCCCCCTCACCAGGGCCCTCTTATCTGGCCACTCTGGCAACTAGGCACAGGCTGGGGCTCCCACCTGAGCATGTTCAGGGTGGGAGATTTAAAACTCCTAGGCTGGGGCTGCTCTCCTAAATTGATTTGCTGACGTTCTTCTGTGACCCGCACTTTTTCATTCAAGCACCGGTTACCATGAAACTAAGCTTACACAGTAAAAATTTAGCAGTCGCTAGATATAGAACGCTGCAGGCTTGTGGCAAGCTTTTTTTTTAAATCTGGGCAGTAACTTGTCAATGCAGTAGGTAAAAGCTCTCTCAGATGCTGATCACTAAGGATTGCACAATGTTTTGAATTTCATTGTGGAATATGATGCCTCACAGCAGTAAGTTGTGCCGAAAGTCAAAAATAAACTACCTTCAGTTTTAAACTTTTTTCCTTTGTATTTTCATTTCTTAGTATTCCACATCATGTTTAGGGCTTGTAAAACATGATTTTATTTTAACAACGAGTAAGGTGCATTAGGGCCTATGAGAAAATCTAAACATGCTATGGGTTCTCTGACCATGTCATGCTTCTCCCCCCCTACCCCTGTTGCCGCTTCCCTGCTGTCTCTTACTGCGCTGCTGCTTCTCTGCTCTCCACAACCATGCCACACTTCTGCCCCTCACCTCACCCTGGCCCAGACCATGCCCCTGCTTCCCTGCCAACATTTCTGCCAGCAAACTTGTTCACTAAAATACACATGGACAGTGAAGACAAAAGGTCTGAGGACTCAGACGCAATTTTAAAATGGGAGTAATAGTAAGGGAAAACACTGCTCTCATCTGAATCCTGTGAAGAGATGCACACAGGGACACCTTTTCAACTGTTCAGAATCACAACAGATCAATGAGAATTTAGGGGGACATAAGGTGCAAGATCAGAGCTTGTTTCAGTAAGTGCTTTGGAGTCCATGTACAGAAGATACTATGGAAAAAATCCCATTGAGTTTATTCAGTTTGGGGTCAGGCCTTGTATAAATTCTAAATATCATTATTTGGTTTTTATAATACAAAGTAAAATCGTTATTGGTGAGAGATTTTTTTCAGAAAGTTTACAACACAATTTTTCATCCTCAGCCCTTCACAACAATTACTCTTGTCTAATGGGCTGAGATACCCATAGAGTCATTCATGAAGACTGCATTGAAATATAAATGGCTTTTTGACTATACAACAAAGAAGAATTAATACATGTTGAATGCTATTTAATCAGAAGAAGTATAGTGCTGCTATTGAACTTTGCAGTGAATGTAAATTATCTTGGTAATTGACTAAGTTATATTAATTAAGATTTTCTTATAAAATAAATGTACTAACAGTTCCTTCTGCAAACAGATGACATACTGATGTCTCAGGCACACTTGTTCAATGGACTTAAGGAATTTTTTTTCTAAAGCCAGTTTTGAATAGTGATGGTCTATCTAAGTCTAAATCATTTTGCATGCTGAAAATGAACCATGATCCATAATAAGTACTTGTAACATTCTTTAAATTACTAGAGGATTTTTTTAATAACCTTTTGACAGTAGTCAATGGTTTTGGATGTAATACTTGTGTCAACTTTCAGTCATTTCTGATGATTCTCATTTAATTCTCAAAATAGAAATACAAGAGAAATAATTTTGCATTATATTACAATATCTGGAAATGCCAGGTGATTTTTTAAAAAGAAAATTAATTTACAATTGCTTTTCAGGTTTAAATTGCTAATTATTATCACTTATCTGTAGTTCATCATAGACTTGCTCTCGATCAATTTATGTTGCCAATTTAAAAAATATTTACCCAGAAAACAAGATCAAAAAAGAAAAGTATTTAAAAAATCATGCACTCAGAAGGTCAGACTTCTTGCTGGTCCTACGTTAATTCTGCCTCTGTGCATCCAGTTTGTGCAATGAATGAAGCCTCTGATGATGATAATAAAGACTGTGTCATAATACATACAGCCAAGGAGGGTAGAATTAATCTTGTGTGGGTAAACTGTAGAATCTGGCATTTACTTACTTTGAGTGCTTGTCTTTGCACCTAACTGATGACATTGCTTTTCCCTGCCGGCTCCCACAATGCTGCCTCTCCCCTGCCCTCCTGCCTTTTACCACACTGCTTTTTTCTGCCAGCTCTCACAATGCTGCCCCTCCCCTCCCGGCTCTGACCATGCTGCTTTTTCCTGCGGCTCTCACAATGCTGCTCCTCTGCCAGCTCTTACCATGCTGCTGCCTCTCTGCTGTCCCCGATCACTGCAAATTTCTTGCCCCTGTCTCCCGCCACGCCACCCTTTCCTGCTGTGCTCTTTCGGGAGTCGCAATTTTTCTTTAAAGAGCCGCATGCGGCTCATGAGCCGCAGTTTGGCCACATCTGATCTAGAAAAACGGGTAAACACTGAGATGGCAAAGTTTGCGATTACAGTATTCCTCAAGCTAATCAAGTCCAAAGCAGACTGCGAAGAGTTACAAAGAGATCTCACACAACTGAGTGACAAGGCAATAAAATAGCAGATGAAATTCAGTGCTGATCAATGCACAGTATGGCATATTGAACAACATAATCCCAGTTATACAAACAAAGTGATGGAGTCTAACTTAGCTGTTAACACTCATGAGAGAGCTGAGTCACTGTGGACAGTTCTCTGAAAATACCCACTCTGTACAGTGGCAGCCAAAAAAACCTAGCAGAATGTTAGGAACACTTAGGAAAGAGAAAGGCTGTAACTAGGGCAGCACGAATAAGGTAAAGCCCCAGTCGCTGAATTTTAAAGGGTGAAAGACCAACCCCTACTAGGCCCCAAAGAGAAATGTGCCTTTGCCAAAGGCACATTCCTCCAGAAACCAGGCTGGGAGAGGTCATCTCCTTCCCTGCCCTGCCCTGCCCTGCCCCTAAGCTGTGCTCACCAGGGAAAGATACCTCCCCAGCCCTGGCTGCACTTGCTGGGTGGCAGGGAAAGACAATGCCCCGGCTGGCCCTGGCTGCGACCAGTCAACCAGCAGGGGAAGGCACCTGCCTGGCCAGGGTACTGGGACCTGATCTGGCTGCCTGATGCCAGGCCAGATCAGGGCCTGGGGGAAGGGGGGCGCCTATGGGGCTGCTTGACCTGAGCACCAGAAATCCTAGTTATAGACCTGGGAAAGAGATAGGTAACACCAGGCATGGCCAAACTGCGGCTCGGGAGCCACATGTGGCTCTTGAATGAAAAATCATGGCTCCCAGAATAAAGTCAGCAAATCAATTTAGGAAAGCCTAGGAGTTCAGGAAGGGGTCAGGAGGGTAGAGAGAAGTGCAGCATGGTCAGGATTTAAACAACTCACCACTAGCCTGCAGCCTTCTAAATCAAGCAGCAGCTAAGTTTTTACTGTATAGGCCTAATTTTCATGGTAACATTAAGTAATTATTAGAATCTGACATTAGTAGGATTGATATTTGTCCTCTTTTTACAATTAAATTTAAGTGTGCAATGAATTTTAAACATAGTAATTTTGGAGTAGGTAAAAGTATATGGCTATAGGACTCAACGTGGTTCTCGAAGGTTTAATAATCAACTTGTGCGGCTCTTGAGTTCCGTAAGTTTGGCCACCCCTGGGTAAGACAGAAAATATCATACTGCCTCTATATAAATCCACGGTACGCCCACACTTTCAACACTGCATGCAGATCTGATCACCCTGTGACCCAGGCCCCCTGGGATAACCTTCTGAATGTGCCAAAATCAGGGCAAGCTGCAAAAACCAGGGGCCAAACCCCTAAACCACTGATGGGTGGTATTCAAATCAGTCTCCCACTCAGTAACAAAACATGCTTCTGATTCCCCACTCTGGTGATCACCAAGCATAAGAAAACAGAAACAGCCCCCTTACTGCACATCAGTTCCTATGGCCCCTGCTAGCCACTGGGTCTCTTTAAGAAACAGGTTCTCCTGACCCCAAAGGGTCAGCCACATCACCCAGAACAATATAGGCTTGGATCTTACCCAAAATACCACGCTGCCAGCCAACATCAGGGGCGTCGCTGGGGCGGGGAGGGACCCGGGGCATGGGCCCAGCCCCCGCCCCCAGAGGGCAGGCCCCGCCCCCTGGCCCGGGATACGGCCGGGGGAAGATGCGCTGCCGCCGGCACCTAGGCTGCGGTGCGGCACGGTGCGGTGCAGCCTGGCCCGGCCCGAAGTGGCCGCTGGAAGCCAGGCCTGCGGCCACAGCCCTGGATCCCCGGCTGGGGACAGGGCTGCTGCGGCTGCGGGCGACCAGCCAGGCCCTGGATTCCTGGCCTGGCTGCCGGCGGCCATGGCTGCAGTGGCCCTGTCCCCGGCCTGGGCTCCAGGGCCTGGCTGCGGCCGTGGGCCCGGCCTCCAGCGGCCACTTCTGTCCGGGCCACGCCGCGGCCTAGCTGCCGGCAGCGACGCAGCCACCCCCTGGCCATATCCCCTGGCCACTTCACCCCCCAACCCCACACGCTGGAGCTGAGTGCTAGCAACCTCCGCCCCCCAGGAGGCGCGGGCCGCTGGTGGTAGGCTGGACTGGCTGCTCCGCCCCACTGCGGTGAGGCTGGGTGGGCTAGTGGGCGAAGCAGCCTCCAGACCCCGTTAACCCCCCGGGAGTTGGAAGAGGAGGTGGTTAGGCCACCTTCCCTGGCTGCCGGACCATAGCAGCCAGGTTAAATTTCCTTAAGAAATCACTACTGATCCACATGGATATCAAAGCCCTAGCCTAATTATAACACTACCATTGTATTTTCCTATAATATGTCTTTAAAGGTTAGATTTGGGTCATGTATTTTACCAGATGGCTTGCGCTTCTCAGGACTAGCATGACAACCCCATCTAGAAAAGATACAGAAAAGGACAAGAAGATAAATTAAGAGTATGAAATAGCTTCCATAGACGGAGAGATTAAAAAGATTTGGATTTTTCAGCTTGGAAAAGAGACGACTAAGAGGGGACCTGACAGAGGTCTATAAAATCATAGATAGTGTGGAGAAACTGAATAGGGAAAGGTTATTTAACTCCTCATGTAATACAAGAACCAGGGTTAATCCAATGAAATTAATAGGCTGCAGGTTTTAAAAAAAACAAATGAAATACTTTATACAACACACCATCAACCTTTGGAACTGGCTATTGGGAGAAGGGGTGGGGGCAGAAATTTCCCTAACACCTCGCCTACACCCCCTGATTTTCCTAACACCCCCCCCACCTCTACAGTTGTCAGCTACATAGTAACATAGTGATATACCAATTTAGTCACTGGTTGGAAATGACTGGACTGAAGTGAACTCACTAAGAAGTAAGGAAAGCCAACAAGCAGTCTGGTGGCACTTAAAAAACTAACAAATTTAAACCACATCAGATTGCTTCTCAGTTGGGGGAAATGGTATGTCGATTATTGCTGTGGGCTTTCCCTTACAAGCAGTATCTGATTAGCAATCAGCTCTGTCTTTTAACAAGTACTGGCTGGTCAAATAGTGCTTAGTTCTTAGTCAGGCTCTGTACAGGGTCTTTTGTTATTTTATGAGACCATTATACCTGAAATCACAGATAATCAGGTGGTCTAAGTACTAGTGCTTAACCCTGTAGCATGGGAAAGTAACCATATTTTGTGGAGACTAGAGACTTCCAGCCTGCATCAGCATAAGTTCCCCCACTGAGACATATAATCACAGAAGTGAAGTCACACAAAGCTTGGAGGAGACTATATCCACAGCAAAGGTGATTGAGTGAAATAGTGAAGAACAACCGACCATCTGTTGGAGAAACGAGCAAGGTGCTCTTTGTCCCCGTTCCCCTGGAAGGTGAACTTTTGTGAAAGCACCTCTGAACTGTGGGTCTCCCTCCAGTACCGACAAGGAGCACAACAAGATGAGTGAGGTATGGAGAAGAGATACAAGCACATTAAAGAAATATTTGTTTGTTGAACAAACAAGGAGTCTAGCAACACTTTTAAAGACTAACAAATCTATTATCTCACTTACTTTGCTCCATAATATTAGATTTGTGACTAGGAAACTTACATAAATATTTCCTAGGAGGCTAAGATTTTGAAAATGCTTTATTTGCCAAGGTCATTATCTCACATCATCACTACCTTGAGAGGTAGGTGCCTTGTATATTTTCTGTACTAAATTTTTTTTTATGTTTTACTTAATTTTTATGTAAGAGCATTAGAATGGTCATACTGGATCTGATCAATGGCCATCTAGCCCAGTAACCTGTTTCTGACAGTGGCCAATGCCAGGTACTTCAGAGGGAATCAACTGAACAGGCAGTCACGGAGCTATCCATCTCCATGAAAGCTCATGCGGTAAATACAGCTGTTAGTCTTTAAGTGCCACAGGACTCCTTGTTTGTTTGTTTTTGTTTTTTTTTAATCTGGCAAAAGGAGACTAGGAACATTTCAGAGCATGACGTTGCCTCCATCCCAGTGTTATGGGAAGAAATACTTCCTTTTGTCTGCTTTAAACCTACTGCCTATTAATTTTATTGGGGGCCACCTAATTCTTCATTGGGGGACACCTAATTCTTGTGTTACGAGAAATATTAAATAGCATTTCGTTATTCACTTTCTCCAGTCATGATTTTATAGACCTTTATATCCACCCTTAGTCATTTCTTTTATAAAACTGAAAAGTCCCAGTTTGATTAAGCAATTCTCAGAGGGAAGCTGTGCAATACCTCTAATCATTTTAATTGTCTTTCTCTACACCATTTCCAATTCAAATACACCCCCCCCCCCAGGACTTTAATAATTCAGTCAGAGGTTAGAGATTTATTACAGGAGTGAGGGGGTGAGGTTTTGTGTCCTGCATTGTGCAGGGGGCCAGGCCATCATAATGGTCCTTTCTGACCTTACAGTCTCTTTCTTGAGTGGTAACAGCTAAATTAGACCCCATTATTTTACATGTATCACTGGGTTTCTGTTTTCAGTTATGAATTACTTTGTCTTTATCAACACTGAATTTCAGCTGCCATTTTGTTGTCCAGTGATCCAGTTTTGTAAGATCCCTTTGTAAAACTCTTCAGTCTGGTTTAGATTTAAGAATCCAAATATAATAATAATCCAATTTATTCTTGAGTAATTTTGTACCATCTGCAAAACTTGCCACCTCAGTGTTCATCTCTTTTACCTGATCATTTATGAATATGTTGAATGGTAGCCAACTTTGTAGCCAGTAGCCAACTTTGTATGATAATCTAAGAAAATGGTCATTCATGAATAGGGTTACCAGATACCAAAGCAAGGAAAGGAGGACAGGGAAGTAAAAAAGGAGGAAGTTGGAAGAAACAAAGAAAATGTAGTACTGATGTAACTGTCATTACTATATTATGTGATGGAAAATGGGTAATGATCAATGAATACAGCATTAAAACTGTGCAAAGTTGTGAGTTTTTAAAATTATTTTAAAATAAAAAAATCAAAGCTATAGCAGGGTTCAAAAAAGAACTAGATAAGGCCACTGGCTATTAGCTAAGATGGCCAGAGATGCAACACCATGCTGTGTGTGTCCCTATCCTTGACTGCCAGAAGCTGGGATAGGACAGGGGACAGATAGCTCAACGGCAGCTTGTTCTGTCCATTCCCTCTGAAGCAACTGGCATTGGTCACTGTGAGAAGACAGGACACTGGGCTGGATGGACCATCGGTCTGACTCAACACGGCAGTTCTTACGAGATGGTGAGAACCACTTCCCTCTGCTGCCCCCAACACACACACACAAACAAACACTCAGAGTCAAACCCTGACATCTGGGCAAGGCCATTCTTGGCCATCTGTGAGATCAAAAAAACAGTAAACACATTCCATGACGATGAAAAGTCTCTGTCCTTCCCTTCCCGCTGCGAGCCAGCATGCAATGTGCACAGCTAAGAAGCTGTCTTGTCTAGCTACAGAATACGAGGGCTGTTTTGCTGTTATCTCAAGGCCTCTTCCTCGGGCTGAGAGCTCCTGTTATTATTTATGATGAGGCCCTGGTAGATGTAAGCGGATTGGAATTGTGCATGAAATAGATAATGCCGGGGGGGGGGGGCTGTGCCACAGAGCCCCACACAGCTTTGTTCTTCCCAGCTGGTGTTTTGTAAATCTCATCCATTGTTTTTAGTACTCTCTTTTACTGAATTTCAGTGCTGAGTCAAACACCAGCTGAGTCTATCCCGCACTGCACACTGCTCCTTTCAGGACAGCCCCTATGCCAGAAGTGGCACTGACAGAATTTAAATGTGTCTTCAGTGGACACTCTGCTCTCAGTTCAAGAGTGACTTATTTCAGTTCGGTTTAAACCTGTTCCTAACAGAAGCCTGGTTTAAAGAGAATACAGGTATGCATGTGGTCTTTTGCACCCATTTAGTCAGTTTAACGTCACATCTTCACGTAAAGGGGTGCAATTTTCCTGTGCAGAATGCCCTTCGTTACCAGCTACCCTCACCAGTTGGGTGAGCCCTGCTCTGCCACAGCTTAGAAACGCATACGTGGAGTGACTGAAGTAGACATGCCATTTCAGTGCATCTCATGCTAGTGGAAGGAATTGAGCTAACAGCCCGAAAAGGAGGATGGGTAACACTCAGACTCCAGGCACACCCACACCTCAGCCTTTCTGCTGCACACAGCCCACCAGGGCAGACATCCCAAGCAACAGCACACTGATAATTGCTACATCAGCCAAGGTGAATGTGGGACGCTCTCTGTTGGAAGCAGAAGTCTGTGCAACAGGAGGCTTGCCGAGCTCTCAGACACAGGCTAAGCCAGGACCAGGCCTGCAAAGAAAGCTGACGAACAAAGAGACAGAAGCAAAGGGGAGGGGGGCAGCTGGCATTCCCTGGGGCTTCACATCTGCAGATTACAGCTAAAGGCCCCTGCTCCGCATGTGCTTACAGATGGAAAACTCTGGCCAAAGTCCACTGCACCACTTGTGTAAGCAAAGCCGCACAGCATGTAAGCCATTGAAGTGTGGGACCTCAAGAGTGGGGCTAACAGAGCAAATCAAGGCACCAGCAGAAAGATAAGAACATTCAGGGGGTCTCCCACCAAGGCTCTGATCTGAGACATTTTTATTCACCATTTCTACTTCTCTTATATGAGGCCAGTGTTTTGTGGTCTAACAAAGTACTGTTAGCTATGCAGATATTGACTTAGCTACTACAACATGGTGCTTCTTTATGACAGGAGAAGGGCTTGTCTGCTTCAGCCTAGCAAAACACTGGCTATGGGGAGCCAGGATTACTCCCAGTGTGTTAACACAGGGCAGTGCCAGCAAGGGTGAAGAGCTATTTAAGCTAATGGACAATGATGGCACAAGAACAAATGGCCATGAACAAATTCAGGATGGAAATTAAGAGAAGGTTCTAACCATCAGAGAACAGCAAAGTTTGTGAGCAGTCTGCCAATAGGAGCTGTGGGGGGCAAACAATGTAATTAGTTTTCAGAGAGAGGTGGAAAAATTTGTGTGTGAGATCCTATAGCAGGAATGCATGTGGCAGCAGGGAGGTGGAGGGGGATCAGCAGCCCAAGATGTTCCTGCTGGTTCATGTCTGATATTCTCAAATCTAATGCTCCAGGACTTAAGCCAGTCACCTGGGGGGGGGGGGAGGATTCTCTCCCCACACACGTAGCCCATTTGTCTTTTCTTCCATTCCTTCTGTGGCATGAGTGAAGACCTGGCTGAAGATGGGTCTCTGGAAAGGATGTGCCAGGGTTCTGAAGTGGCACCATGCATTCTCTGTCTCGAGCACTTAGCTGGCTGGTTCCTGCTTACAGCTCAGAGTCTGACCAATCATCATGGGTTGGGCTGGAAAGGAATCTTGTCCAGGTCAGATTGGCAGCAACCTTGGGGTCAGGGGCAATGTTCCTTCTAACTTTTCATAGGCTGTGTGTGCAAAAAATTTCTTTTGTGTAAATTTTCGGAAGCAGTGTCCAAATTTGTGTGCACTCCTGTGAGTGTGGGCAAATTTGTGAGCACAACAAAGGAAGTGTGTATGATGCAAATAATACCTAAATTTTATTTTGATAAAGTGATAAATTACAAAACCTTATTTGAAAGAAGCTACTTGAAACTGTCCTCTTGAAGTAGCATAAAAATATTAGCACTGTTGAATTTTTTTGTGTGCCTTTTATTTGGTTGTGTGTGTGGGTTTCAAGACCTGTGTGCGCATACACATGCGCATAGCTTAGAGGGAACAAAGGTCGGGGTGGCCCTCCTTTGCTGCGTGTGGGTGCAGATCACTTCCTGGGATCATTGGCATGTATCTCTTGTGATCATTTCCCTGCCCTTGTGTGGGCCTCAGGCACTGAGTCTCTTCAGTCCCTCCCAGACCTTGCCTGTGGCATGTAATAGTCAAGACTTCTTCTGTAGCTGTCATACCTTCGTCCAATTTCAATTGTTGGGGTTAGTGTGTGAGTTCTGGCCTGTGACATACAGAAGACAGTCTAAAGACCAGGCAGCCTCTAACCTTAAACTCTGAGACTCTAAGTAAAGGAGCTAGGTCTTGCTCAAACCCCACCCTTAGCTTTCCAGTCTGCCTCCTCTAGAGATGCAGAGAGTTTTTCCTCTGCTGTACAGGTAGGCAGGAGACTGACCTGTGTACCAAAAAACCCACCTGCTAGCATGCTGTAGGACTTTAGCACAAGCAGGCCGATGGAGCAAGAAACCACCAGCTGTTCCCCCAAATAAACAATGCCATGGGCAGCATGGAAGCTAAGCCAGGCCTAAACAATTCTGCAGCCTGCAAAAAAGGATTCCGTTCCCTGATCCCTTGTCCCTGAAGAACTTCCCAGGTGCAGCCCAACACAGGAAGCACAGGAGAAACAAGGTTAGTGCCTGAGAAAACAAAAACAAAGGGACTTGGAGTGGCTCTTGCAGCAGCATGACTTTTGCACAAGGCATGGTGACAAGGTGCCTGTTAAAACACCAGCTAGGCCTCAATACAGACATCACAGTTGCAGAGCCAGATGATCTGAGAACCAGAAGTTTGGAATTCTCGACTTTGCAATAGTTAGCTTTGGGTGAGAGGGGTGGACAGATCCAGAGGAAAAAAGGACTGGTGTGCTTGGCTGTACAACTAACACATGGAAATTACGTTTCTTAGGCTACATCTACACCGCTGACAGTGCACTGGCACAGCCATGGAGCCACAGGTATACTGCTGGCTGTAATATCATTGTGTAGAGCAATGGTTCCCAACCACTGTGCTGGGGCACACTGGTGTGCCGCAGCAACACCCAAAGTGTGCCACAAGCATCTCTGAGAGCTGGAGTTAAAGTTCTCTCCCTGCTCAGCCCAGCCATGTGGGCTCTGCAGGGCTGGGAAAACGCAGGGGTTAAAGTAATTGAGAAGGCACTGGAACACAGTTCCGGGCCCCCTATTTTTAGGCAGGCAGCATTCCAGCCCCCCTATAAATAGAGGAAGGCACAGGAACATGGAGTTCCAAGGGTCCCCCTAAAAATACCAGGAGCAGCCTGAACGCAGCGTTCTGGTGGCTCCATCTTAAACCCCGCTCCATCTTACCCAGCCAGCAGAGAGCTGTGGGAGACTGGGAGTGTGTGAATCTCCCCCTGCAGGGTGGAGCTGCTTGTGTCAGCAGCCTGCAAACAGCCCAGGTAAGGGCTTTGTAGGGGAGGGCTGCTTGTGGTTGTGTAGGGCAGGTGTGTGTGTGTGTAGCAGAGGTGGGTGGGAGTAGATATGTAGCTGGGGGGTGGGGTATCTGTGTGTGGGTGGGGTGTAGCTGGGGGCTGGAGGCCTGGTTCTGGCCCCTGCAGTGATGGAAGGGTCCATCACAGTCACCAGAGGCTGGGGGGGGGGGGGAGGATGGGACCCACTGGGGTGGAAGGAGCAGCAGTGGGGTGAGGATTTGCCCTGGATGGCAGGGAGCCACTGTGGAGATGTGGAAAGTGGGTGCTGCACCATGCTCCCCTTCCCTACCTTCCTGCTCCCCAGGTTCCCCCCACCCTCCCACAAAGCCACTCCTTTTCTTCCTTCCTCTCGCCTCTCTTGCCACCCTTGTACTGTTCCCCACATGGCTGCCCTTGTCCTCTTTTGCCACCCCTGCCCTGCTCTGCTCCCCACACTCACTGCTGCCACTGCAGACTCCTGACTTCCCGTTTTGCCACCCGCTACCTCACACAGCAGCATTTCCGAAACACTGTGCCATGGTTCATGAATATTCATAAGTAATTTAAATTAATCTGAATATTCGTGGGGTTTTTTTAATGGTGGTGTGCCTCAAAAAATTTGAAGGTATCAAGGTGTGCCACGGCAGAGAAAAGGTTGGGAACCACCGGTGTGGCAGATTACAGTAGGGTTTCCTCATCACCAGATACAGGAACTCTGCCTCCACAAACAACAGTGAATGGGTCATTTGAAGCTTTCTTTTGTCAACTGAACTGCATCTGCAGCAGAGTTAGGCCAGCATAGCTGAGGCATTCAGGGGCATGGCTATTTCAGACCCCTGTCCAACATAGCTACAAGGACCTAAGCTTTAAGCATTGACCAGGCCTTAGTTTCTTAGGCACTGCCAACACCAGCTAGTTTCAGGAGTTGGATTAAGTGAGGCCAGTGCCAAGAGCTGTGGGTATTCATTTCTGTTTTGGAGCAGCTCCTCACTATTGAGCTCACCCCTGTTCTTAATCGGCAGCTCCATGCAAACTGGGTGCCAACATAGCTCATTTAATTCTGGAGGGTCTTCATTGACAGTGCTGCATAGGGACAGCCTCATGCGGACACACAAGTGCATGGAACAGTGGCTCATACCAGCACGGTTCATTGCCCTCGCACATGGGACAAGTACAACAGGGTCACAGAGTCTCCTGCTTTGGCCACGATGCCATCACCATCCTGGTGTTGACAATGAAAGAATCTCCACCTCCAATGGTTTCCAGTCCTGCCCAAGCTCCCACCCTGACTAGCTGCCTTCCCCATTGCCCCACCTCCTCCAGGGGAAGAGCAGCCAATCAAAGCTGCTGAAGGAGGGAAAAGAAGGGAACAGAAAGCACTCTGGATAGCTTTGCTCGCTCCTACCACCTCCTCCCACCCAGGTACAATGGGTCAATCTGCTCCTAGCTACCTGCAATGGGACAGTCAGCTGCCACTCCTCCTGTGAGCTACAGTCAGCTCCCCCTTACCCCCACTTAGCATGATTTGACTGAAATGGGTAGCTGTTGCAGCACATGATGGGGGAAAGCACTGCAGATAGGCAGACAGGAATTTTGCCCATCCTTCATCACAATCAGAGGCCCTGTGACACCGTCTGGGTCTAGGGGACTGATTATGATTATTTTTCATATAAATATTTTATATTTGTAATAATCCACATTAGATATCCCATGTTTGGTATCAATAGAAAGGTTGTAACCTGCTAAGAGTGATTATGTGGTTTATATGCAGGTATCATGCATGTATTAGAAACCAGAAATCTATTTGTTTTTATTTGTACTCCAAGTTATTTGGCTCCAAGCAATCCCAGACTGGATGCCTGCAAAACTATCATCATCCTAATTACCCATTAGAAGCTCCCAGCTGCAGTGGGCTCAAGGAGAAACTTGTTTGACAAGGCACCCGGACTGACCATGTGACTCAACTCCATTTTGATTTAGCAAGGACTCTGAGAGCACGGGAGACTGAAGGTGATAAAAGGCTACTGTTAGGAAACTTGAGATTGTTGGTTTTTTATTGGGTATGTAAGTGGGTTGCCTGCAAGTGAATATCATAACTATAATGTAAACTTATAAGGGATGAGACAGTGCCAGTTCCTGTCAAAGATGCCCTGTTGGTTTGGTGCCACATGCATAAAATCTTGGTGCTGTGTGCATAAATATGGGTGCCTAGCGCAAAAAGGGTGCTGGGTGCACAACTAGAGTGCTGAGTGCACCTCCTAAGGGCTATGTGCAAAAGGTACCTGTCAATCACCAGCAAATGGCAGGAAAGTAGCCTATAAATTTCTAGCTCACCCACTGCCTCGTGTTGTCCGCTTAGGAAGCAGCATCATGCGGGTCCATCTATTCTTAGTTACCGGAATGCGTAGGACAAAGCATCAATCCAACAATACCTACCAGAGAAACCATCTACACCAGGCGTGGCCAAACATATGGAATTCAAGAGCCACACAAGCTGATTATTAAACCTTTGAGAGCCACACTGAGGCATGTAGTTGTATTTTACCTATTCCAAAATTGTTAAGTTTAAAATCCATTGCACACTTTAATTTTATCATAAAAAGAGGGCAAATATTGATCCTACTAATGTCAGATTCTAATAATTACTTAAGGTTACCATGAAAACTAGGTCTACCTACACACTAAAAACTTAGCTCCTCCCCATGGTCTCAACCATGCCACCACTTCTTTCTGCCGTTCTGACCCCCTTCCAACCCTCCAGGCCCTGACGCTGTCCCCCTCGGGCTGAACCCCCCTCTCCTCAGGGCCTCCTTATCTGGCCACTCTGGCAGCTAGGCACAGGCTGGGGTTCCCCTCGAGCATGCTCAGGGAGGGAGACTTAAAACTGCTAGGCTGGGGCTGCTTTCCTCTGGCTTTCTTCCGCAAGCCACAATTTTTCTTTCAAGAGCCACATGTGGCTCCCAAGCTGCAGTTTGGCCACGCCTGATCTACGCAGAGGGTTCTGTAAGCAAACACTAGCACTGCTCCGGGATCCCTCCAGCTGTTCCTGTGACATCAACTTGATGGTAGATTACTGTGCCCAGTAAGGGTGAGGAAACATAGTTAAGTGGACTTGCTGCACACCTGGGAGGAACCACTGGGTGTGCAATTAGCTATCTGTCACTGTCACTGTTTATGTTAATCAGTTTCTTGTTATAAATAAATCAGTTATTAACTCTTGATCAGCATCCTTCCAAAAACTGGATAACTCAACTCTGACAGATGGGTATGGGTGTTGAGGAATACCTGGGATGAGGTAGGGTGTCCTGGCCTAATAAAATACCTTATCCCCTCATCTGGAGGTTAACACCATAGCCCAATCTCCATTTTGTCTTTAGTCTATCTGTAACCAACACCCTCCTCTGGAACTATTATTCTGGGGCTGAACAAAGGATTAAGACCCACCCATGTACTGGGTGCATACCAGAGGAATTGAGCTAACCTGAAAACAACACATTCTTCAAGGACTTGCTTTCTATGGACTCTAAATCATTTGTATGTATGTGATTCATTCTGACCCTTTAAGAGCTCTCATATTTCATTTGTTTTCTTTTTATATTAAACCTTTAGTTGTAGCTACTAAAGGACTGGCTGGCAGCGTGGTATTTAGGTAAGATCCAAGCCTATGTTGTTCTGGGTGACACGGCTGGACCTTTGGGTTCAGGAGAACCTATTTCTTTAAGAGACCCAGCAGGCGGGGGGGGGGGGGGAGGAGCGGCCACAGGAGCTGATGTGCATAATAGGGGCTGTTTCTATTGTGTTATGCTTTGTGATGACCAGAGTGGGGAATCAGAAACATGTTTTGTTACTGAGGCGGAGACTGGTTTAAGTACCACCCATCAGTGGTTTGGGGGTTTAGCCCCTGGTTTTGCAGCTTGCCCTGATTTTGGCACATTCAGAAGGTTATCCCAGAAGGCCCAGGTCACAGGCTCTTATTTCCATTTTCTATAGGCCAGTAAAACATGAACATGAGCAGCCCAGAGATGGTCTGAGTCAAGTGATTCAACCCATTTCCTTCAGAGTTTTACTCTAGTAAACTGAAACCATGAAGCTGAGGACACCACTCTGAATGCAGGCCCTGATCCCACATACACAAAGGAATATTGTCACTGTCGCAATAACCACGACCGATTTCCCTGGAGTTTCCCTCAAATGAGGAAAGTTACTCTTGTGTATCAGTTATTGTGGTGCTCAGCCCATACAGGCCTCTGCCAACTTAGCTGTGCCTGAATCATAACAATCCTCAAATCTTATGTTTTTGTCGAGTAAACACTTTTCTCTGGTCAGGATGCACAGCTAAGGAGACGGTGAGTGGGGTTCTGTGGCCTGCATTGTGCAGGAAGGCAGACTAGATTATCAGACTGACCCCTTCTGATCTTAGAGCCCATAAAGAACTGTACTCAAACTGACATCTGCCCCAGTGCTAACGCTGGAAAAAGTCCCAATGGCTGCCACGTGGGAAATGAAGAGATGGAAACAGGGACGAAACAACTTGCAGGCCTAAAGTCCATGTGGAGTAACATCAGAGAGACTATAGAGTGAGTTGGGGAAATGGCTAAAATGCATCTGGAACCAGAGAGGAAATTGAGAGGATAGCGGGAATAAAATGCAGGTTTGGCAGGAGGGCTTGCTGGTTGGTTGGTTGTTTGAACAGCCCCGGAAGGGGACCTACGAAAGTGAAGCAGACTGTTAGTCCTTGCTGGGAAGCACGTCTGGACCTGCGTCGCTCCAAGCAGCTACTTCTCCTCATTATAGCAGGAACCAGAAACAAGTAACATGACAAAACCCCCTCCCCAGGCACTCGGCCGGGATTTCACTTTCGGACTCGCCTGCCATGGGAGGGAGCGCTGAGGCCGCGGGTTCCCCTTCTGCCAGGCTCGAGCCGCCCCAGCCCCCGGGGCTGGCGCGTGGCTCCTCGACCTGGCCCTGGAGCGGCGGCACCCGCGCCCTTTGCGTTAAACGCACAAAGCTGCCGCCCAGGCCACGCTGCCCCCGGCTGGGGTCGGACCAGAGCAAAGCCAACCCCCCGACCGTGCCTCCCAGTACCTGGCCCGTTTCGGGACTCCGGGGCCCTCCACGCCCGGGCCGGCTCTGGCGGGTCCGCGCCACAACGCCGAGAGTCAGCGGCGCCACAGCCACGTGCTGCACCGCCCCGAGCCCGCGCCTAAGGGGGGCCGACGGGAGACAGAGTCTGCGGCCGCATGGCGGGGAGACTACAGCCCCCACAGTGCACCGCGCGGCCGCCTCAGACACCAGCGGCGCTCTGGGCAGCGGGGGGGGTATAGGGACAGGGGCGTCCTGTGCTGGGGGGCGGGGGGGGGCAGTCATTCAGGATCTTACCAGGGGGAGGTGGGCGTGGTCACACGGAGACATGTGATACCAAAGGTTCCAAAGGAGGCCAGGGAAGTAGGAGAAGGAGGCCGTTGGAGGACACATGGAGAAAATGTAGTATATTAATGTCATATTCTGCTGTTTTTAGGGGGGCCTGGATCACTTCTCCCTAAAAACAGGGTGTTCTGGGGAGTTCCAGCATACTTTAACCCCTGTAAGTAAAAAGCCAGACAAAATCTTGTAGTTTTTAATTGCCTGCTGAATGGAGGAAATGAAAGTAAAAAGGAGGACATGTTCTCCTTTTGCCTGACATCTGGTGACCGTAGACGTGATGAAATGAATAGGCTCCAAGTTGAATAGAGACAAGAGGAAGTGCTTTTCACACCATTAACCTGTAGAACTCCCTGCCTGGAGATGTTGCGGTGGCCAAGTGTTGTTAGGGGTTCCAAAAGGAAAAAGAGGCATTGCTGGAGAAGCGCAAGTCCATTGACAGCTCTCAGCCAAGAGGATCACGCTAACTGCCAGAAGCCTGGGTGGATCATGATGTCATTGCCCTGTTCTGTACACACACCCTGAAGTGCTGACCCCGGCCACTGTGGGAAGACAGGACTCTGGGCTAGATGGACCATTGGTCTGACCCAGTATAGTCATGCCTATGAATCCAGTAATCCCTCCCATAATGTGCTCCTCCCAGCAGGGGCATTGCTGCCCCAAAAAAACATTTGGGGCACACTGGGGCCTCTCCCACTGTGGCATTCCTTGTCCCTCCCACCTTGTGCCTTCACCGCACCCCCAGCAACTTCAAGCTGAGCCCAGGCCTTGCCGCACCATGCCACCAGCTGAGCCCCAGGTGAGCCGTGCCATGCTGTGCTGCCATCCAAGCACCGGGCCATGAGCCAGGCCACACCACCACTCAGCACCTGGGCCGGGCTGAGCTCCAAGCTGCCAGTCACCACTACCTCTGCCTGACTCCCAACGCTCCCCCCCTCAGCACTTCTTTGCTGTGCTGTGGATTCCAGGACTGGAGCCTCCAGACAGGGCAGAGGAGGAGATGGAGCCAGCAGCTATGTTCATTCCCCCCCCCCTGCTCCAACCTATCCTATGTATCTGGAAGTGGCAGGGTGGGAAATTTAAAATGGCCCTGCCAGCTCCGGCCCCGGCTGGACTTGGGGTACTGCTGGGTTCATTTGGGGTATGTGCTCTGTGTGCCCTATGCCAGTCACGCCACTGCCTCCCAGGGCTGCACAAGGGTGAATTCAGGTACTGTCCTGCAGGGCCAGCTCTACTGTGAAGCAAGAGACAGACATGGCTTCAGGTGACAGTTCTTAGGGGCGCCTACCCCCTGAAGGTCAGGCTGGCTCCTGCCTCTTCAACTCTTTCCTAGCAGCTTAGGCATCATTAGTCAACCTGCAGCATAAGTCATGCAGGCAGTGTGCACTTTAAATCCCTCTGCAGGCAGATGCTGGAGATTTATGCACTTTGGAAAACCATTTTCAACCTCCATGCATGAGATTGCGGGGGGGTGGGGTGGGGCACCAAATCAAATTTGGCTTGGGGCGGCACAACCCCTTGAGCCAGCCCTGCCGTCCTGGGAATCCCTTAGATCAGTGGTTCCCAACCTCTGGGAGTCCGTGGATGTGTTCCAAAGGGTCTGCGGCACTTCATGCTGGGGCCAGAACCCAGCAGCAGCCCTGAGGCATGCTGCCTGGTGCTGCCACTTGTTGGCCTGCCGCTCGCTGATGCCGGCTGCAGCTCAGCTCTGCTCCCCTGCAGGAGCTGCTTGCCTCCACTCCCCTGCAGGGGATGGCTGGGGGCCATGGCAGTGCTACCACCACCTGCTGGCATGAGGAGATGGAGGGGGCTGTGGTTGCGGTGGCCCTGATTCCTGGCACAGGGGAGGAGGGGGCCATGGCCACGGCAGCCCAGGTCACCAGCATAGCAGGGGGAAAGAGGGCCATGGCCAATGTTCCCTCTAAGAGTTGGTGGCAGCTAAGCAACTCATGTTGCTCGCTGCGCTGCCCCGCCCCCCCCGCGGGCTTGCTGCGCTGCCTCTCCCCGTGGGCCCGCTCCTGCCCCCCCCAGCGGCCCCCCCCACCCCTGCGGGCCCGCTCCCGGCCGCCCCCCCTGCCCCCTACTCCCGGCGGCCCCCCCGGCCCTGTGGGCCCAATCCCGGCCACCCCCGCACTTGAAGGCCCTCCCGTTCCCGCGGGCCTTTTCCTGGCAGCCCCCCCATCCCTGCAGGCCTGCTCCTGGCTGCCCCCCCGCTCCCATGGGCCCACTCCCGGCTGCCCAGCAGCCCCCCTGCGTCCAGCCACCCTTCCACCCCCGTGGCCCGCTCCCGGCCACCCCCCCGGCCCCTACTCCTAGCGGCCCCCTACTCCCAGCGGCTCCCCCTGCTCCCAGCGGCCCCCCCCGCCCCCGCAGGCCTGCTCCCGGCCGCCCCCGCAGGCCCACTCCCGGCTGCCCAGCAGCCTCCCCGCCCCCACTCCCGGTGACCCCCAGAAACTTACCTTGTGGCTGGAGCCAGATGGCCCAGCCACAGCTCCTGGGGCCAGAGAAGCTCTACGGAGCATGCCCAGATTTTCTGGGCATGCTCCGTTAGAGCTTCTCTGGGCGGGAGTTTTGAAACCAGGGACTGTGGCTGCCGGTGATGCATGCACTTTGCCCCCTACCCTTCTGGCCAGTTTGTCTCCTGTCCCTGCACACCTCATGCAGAGACAACACCCATACACATGGGTGCTAGCCAGCAATTTCAGAAGCAGCTTTAGGGTTGCCAACGTTCTAATTGTTGAAATAGACACCCCACCTCCTCCCTGTGTCCTGCCCCATCTCCCTCTTCTCCCAAATCCCCACCCTCACTGTTCCTCTCTTAGGGAGTTTGGTGTGAGTGACAATTTGGTGCTGAGTCAGCAGAACAGCATCAAGTTTAAGTGTTTGTTTACTTTGTGCCCACCAGAAAGCTTTTTTTCCCTGCTGCTTTGTTCCTTTCTACAACAAATCGTCCACAGGAAAATATCTGTAGAAAAAAACCTCTTATCTTAGGACCAGTAAATGTCTTGTGTTCTGCAGGTAGCTTTTCCCCACACACCTTCTCAGGGACTGCTTTTTATTTGTAAGGCAGGCTTAGAAGCTGTGCCTAACAGCTTCGGGGTGGGGGGCAACTAATCTGCATAGGTCCTATATTAGCATGAACACAAAGAGCACAATTAGGTATTAGCATACTGGGTGCAGGACATAGTGGGTAATGGTATTTGGGGTTAACCTGATCACGAATCTGTCAATAGCTGTAATTTCTACTGAGGGGAAATATAAAATACTGTCTTTCTGTGAATTCCTACTCTGTTTCAAATCTCTCTGGGTTACTTAAAGGGTTAAAAGTAGACTTAGCTAAGAAGAAACTTGTACGAAAGGCGACTGCATGTTTCAGCCTGAAAGAAATTGAAAGATGGGGGAGGGGGTTGAGATTATTTTGGCCTCTCCCCCTGTTGCTTCCCCTGTCTAATGATAGCTATGTCTAGGCTTCTTCTGAGGCCTTTGTCATTTAGATAGAGATAGCTGTTTGCTGCTACTTAAGAGCTGGAATCACTAGGGAGAGAAGCAAGCTGTCTCTGCTAAAAATCACTAGAGGGAAAATCCCCTGTCTGAGCTGAGATCACTGACGGGGAGCCAGCAGATGGTGAGAGCGGTGAGCTGGGCGGTGTGAGTGACCAGTAGGTGGAGCCAGCGGATAGCGGGCAGAGCCAGCGGATGTTGAAAGCGGCCAGTGGCGAGCTGGGCAGCGTGAGTGAGCGGTGGGTGGAGCTGGCAGACAGCAGGTGGAGCTAGTGGACAGTCAGAGCAGCCAGAGGTGAGCTGAGCATTGTGAGTGACTGGTGGGCGGAGGTGGCAAACAGTGGGCGGAGCCATGGGATAGTGATAGTGGATGGAGTGAGTGGCCAGTAGATGGCGCCAGCAGACAGTTGGCATGAAAGACACTCCCTATATACCCTAGGGTTGGTTGGGAGCCTAATTAGCATTGATTCCCCAAATCAGTGCTGGTTTTGCCATTAAGTTTAGTATGTTCTGTTATGCAGTGTGGGTTCTTGGGAACTTTGCTCTGTACTGATTTGCTAGATCAGTGCTGATTTCTGTTATTTTGCCTTTTACACTCTGTTTTACTACTATTAAAAGTTCTGTTTACTACACTCAGACTCGTGCTTGCAAATGGGGGAGCCTTACCTCTTTTGGGGTGCCAAGGAAACAGTGCAGGATTTCCCAGAAATCTGGGTGGGGGTTGAGCCAGTTGGTGGTGCTACATAACTGGAAACCCCTAGATATAGAACCCAACCCTTGTTCTGCCAGCCTGCCCTGGCAAGAGGGTTACATATTTTTACAAGTGAAAACTGACTACACACTCCAATGAAGCAAAAACCTAATGAGCAGATTCAGTGGAGTACTCTACAAATAAACATTTACATTTGCCCTATGTTGGTTTATTTGCAATTGTCTCCAAATACTTAGGGCTTGTCTGTAGTAGAAAAGTTGTACAGTCTCATCTAAATTAACTTGAACTCTGTGTAGTTAAACAGTACCCTTAATGGAGACACAGCTAAACTCACTCAATGGTTGGTTACTTACCAGTAACCGTCCTTCTTTGAGATGGGCTGCTCACATACATTTAGTTACAGGTGTCTACGTGCCGCAGTGCACGGTAGCTTGGAAAGTCTTTAGCATTAGCCTGTCAGGACAGGGCACATGGCCAACAACCCCTCCGCGCCGCGACTGTGACTATATAGGTGACCATGACCATGACCCTCCCAGTCCCATATACCTTCACCAACTCCATTAGTGGGGACGGTGGGAGGGGCCTGAATATATGTGAGCAGCCCATCTCAAAGGTGGACAGTTACTGGTAAGTAACCAACTGTTTTCCTTCAAGCACTGCTCACATCATTCAGTTACAGGTGACTGCTAGCTGTACCTGAGGATGAGGGGAGGAGTTACAGTCTACCCACACTGAGTACAGCTCTGCCCAAAGCGGCATCGTCTCTAGCCTGTTAGGCAATGGCAAAATGCATCATGAAGGTATGTATCGACAGCCACATAGCGGCCCTGCAGATCTCTTGGATTGGAACCTTGGCGAGGAAGGCCATAGAAGACGCCTGAGCCCTGGTAGAGTGGGCTCTCACAGTCTCTGGGAGAGGCGTGTTTGACTTTCTGTAGCAGTCTTTGATGCAGTTTATAATCCATTTGGAGATGCACTGAGAGGACACTGGGAACCTCTCATGCATTCAGCAACCGTCACAAACAACTGGGAGGTCTTACGGAAAGATCATTTACGCTATAGATATAAGTTAAAAGTGCTCTCCTCACATCCAAGGTGTGCCACCATCTCTGGTTTTCTGTGAACTGGGATCGGGATAGAAAACCAGCAGGCAAATTTCTTGGTTCATGTGGAAGGGGGTGGCCACCTTGGGCAGGAAGGAAGGATGGTGACAGAGGATCACCTTGTCTGGAAAAATTGTTGTATATGGGGATTCAGAGGAAAGAGCTTGCAACTCTGAAACCTTTCTAGCCGAGGTGATCGCTACTAAGGAAGCCACCTTCTATGACAAAACTAGCAGGGTGGCTGAATCCAAGGGTCCATAGGGCAGCTCTGTCAATGACCGGAGTACAACATTCAGATCCCACTGAGGGGTGGGCTTACAAGGGTGGGGAAAGAGCTTTTCCACCCCTTTTAAGAACCTGTGAGATATGGGGTATGAAAAGACTGGGGCACAGTCTACCTTTTGGTGAAGGGCCAAAACTGCCACTAAGTGGACTCTCAGTGAGGACAGGGACAGGCCTTTTTCTCTAAGGTCTAGAATAAGCGTCTCAGACATGCGGCCCGTGGGCTCCTTGCGGCCCGCAGAGCTGCGTCCTGTGGCCCCTGATAACCCCCAGAATCCTGGGGTTCCCACCTTTTCAACCTTGGAGTTTTCAAATGCTAAGCTTCTCTGCAGATAGAGACCAAGCAGCTTCACCTCCCCTCTGTGTCATCAGCCACTGACAGGGAGGAGCTGAACTGCTCCCTGGGAGCTGCCCTATTCACAAGCAGCAGTTGATCAGGAATTGCCCTATTCACATGAGGCAGCTGATCAAGCAGCTAAAGCAGGCTGAGCAGTCCAGAGAAGGCTCAGGTGGGGGCTGGGCCTTAAAGGAGGGTGGCCTAAGCCTGTGGGGAGGGTTTACAGGGGGCTCCATTCTGGGGGAGCACCAGAAAGCCCCACCACTAGCCACAGCACAGCCCCCAGGGCTTTCCCCGCTGCCAGTCCCGGCAGAGGCAGGGGGTGTTCCCCACAGGAGGGTGGGGTAATGTTTTTTCTTCTGCCCGCCCCAGTGCTGCTAAATTCTGGCAGGCAGAGGATGTTTTCTCCTCTGCCGGCCCCACTCAGCCAAATTCAAGCAGGCAGGTGGGTGGGGGTTTTCTCTTTCTGCCAACCCCAGTGTGGCCAAATTTGAGCAGGTGGTGGGGAGGGTGTTTCCCCCACCACGGGTCCCAGTACTGCCCCCAGGGCCAAGCAGGGGGCTACTTATTTACGGTCCTGTGGAGGGCTCTGACCAACCTGTTTGCAGCTGGTCCTGGGATGTGGCTGTTCTCCTCCCCTCCTGGCTTGGGGATTGTAATAGAGGGGAACAGTTATCTATGGGGTGAGAGGTAGCTGAGCGCCCGCACTCCCCCTACTGGCCTGAAGAGGCCTTGCATAAGAGCCTGGGCTGGAACCAAAGGGATGGCTGAAGGGAGCAGTAGGACTATATAAGGGGCTGGATCAGGCAGCCATGGGGGAAATAGAGAGGGGGACAGCTGCTGCCACTTGCAGATCTCCCTCCCCAGGAGCCAGAGAGGCCTGACTGACAGTGGGATCCCCTACCCTGTGAGAGCTGAGGGAAAGAACCCTGGCTGGCTGCGCCCCTGGAGAAAACTCCCCCAGGGGAAGATCTGGATGAGCTTCCCTCAGTGGAGACCCTGGGGCCTGAGGATTGGCCAGATGCCTATGAAGATCTTGATGAGCTTCCCTCTGCTGGGGAAGGCAGTGAGCCAGCTTGCTTGGACCCATGTGACCTGGAGGAACTGCCATGGGTTGAGGAGGCTGAATTGCCTGCGTTGCCACCCGAGGACAGTGAGGGCCTGACTGGGATGCCCTGGGGAACCTACCCGGAGGACACCGAGGACTATGTACCCCAGGTATTGTGAGGAGAGGCAGGAAGGAAGTAGCCTTGGGGCAGTTTGGTGAGTCAGTGAGTTTCGGCCAGAGCCCTACTGACACAGGGGCAGCCTGTGCGTGCCACTAATAGGGGCCTGGGCTGGAATGCAGTGGAGCGGGTGGGCCTGCATTCCCCTTCCCTCCCCTGCTGCTATCTGGGTTAGCAGGTGTTTGCCTTACCCCTGCTGGGGTTGAAGGCCTCAACTACAGGGATACATGCAGCCCCCTCTTTTTAAAACATAAAACCCCAAAAATCTTCTAAAACAATTTAATTTTATCTAAAAAACTAAAACCTTTACACAAATTTAATTTCAATTAAATTTAATTCAATTCTAATAAATCAAACTGCAATTAATTTATTTTAATTAACATCACTTTGAATTCAATAAATTAAATTTTAATTAAATTAACCTGTGGTCCTTCAGGGTTTGAAAAAGTATATTTTTTGCCCTCAAACCAAAAAAGATTGGGAACCACTGATTTATAATGTAAAATTTTAAGTCTGTTTACTCTTTGTCTTTTTGATGATTTTCCCATCTTGAATGGAAGCAATTCTAAAAGGAAATGTGTGTTTTGGCTTTGGAAAGACTGTCAAAATTAGCACAGACTTCATGTTACAGTTTCAAAAAAAAGTTCTGTTTCGTGGTAAACAGAGGTTCCCATCTGTCTTTCAACAGGGAAAATACCTTGTTGTCAAGGGACCACTTGTGGTTCGCTAGGGGTTTCCTGCTGAGTGAGTCTGCTAAGCTGTTGTCTACCCCCAGTAGATGGGAGGCAACGGCATAAAGTGGTGATCTATCACCAGTTGCCAAAGCTTGTATGCCTCCTCGCACAGGGCCAAGGAGTGAACCTCCCCCCCCACCTTGCCGGTTGGTATAAAACATAGCTGTTGTATTGTCCGTGAGGACCTGGACTGTTCTGCCACAAATTTTGTCAAGGAAGGTCATGCAGGCCAGTCTGATGGCCTGGAGTTCCTTCACATATATGTGAAGGTGTTTGTCCTCGGGGGGGTCTAGAAGCCCTGTGTGGCGAGGCTCCCAGACAGATGGGCTCCCCAACCTGAGTCCAAAGTGTCACTGAGGGCTTGGGCTCCCTCAACGGAATACCCCCCCTTCGCGAAGCGGTTCTCCCTCCAGATTTGGAGGGACCTTTTCTAGACGGTCTCTCTGTGGCTGGAACATCGTGGAGAACAAGAGCTGGAAGGGTCTCATCCTCAAGTGTGCTGTCTGGATTACTGAGGTGGCAGCTGCAATGTGGTCTAGAAGCTGCATGCACTGGCGAGCTGTGGTTAGTCCTGGCGCTTGCAGTTCCATAATGATGGTGCAGATGGACCGAAATCTTGACAGGGGCAAGGACGCCGTGCCTTGTCAAGCATTTAGTCGCACCCCTATGAATTCTATGTCCTGAGTGGGGCAGAGCTTTGACTTCTCTGTGCTTATGCAGAGGCTGAGGAATCTGCAAAGCTTCATTACCAGTTTGATGTGATGTTTTACTTGGCAGCTTGACTTCCCTACTATGAGCCAATCGTCTAGGTAGGAGGGGCATCAAAATCTACCCCTACATAGGAACACTGACCAGTGCCACACATTTTGTAAATACCGTGGGAGCCAGCGATAGCCCGAAGGGAAGAGTGGTGAACTGGGAGTGGTTCTGTGCCACCACGGACCTGAGAAAGTGTCTGTGGTGGGGCTGGATGGCTATGTGAAAGTAAGCGTCCTTTAAGTCAAGGGCTGCAAACCAGTCTCCTGGGGACAGGGAGGGGACAATCTGAGGCAGGAAAACCATGTGGAAATTTATTCTCCTTATGCGCTTGTTTAGCGCTCTGAGGTCTAGAATAGGCCGCAGATCCCCGTTGGGTTTGGGGACCAAGAAGTATCGGGAGTAAAACCCTTTGCCCTGCTCCCACTTACGGACCTTTTCTATGGCCCTGAGGGAGAGGAGTTTTTGGCATTCAGCCTTGAGCCGGTGTAACTGTTCTTGGTTTCCCAATGCTGCATGAGGGGGCGGTTTGCTGTCCTGAGGGGTTGAAAGGAACTGGATGCGGTATCCTCATGCCACTGTGTTGAGGACCCACTGATCTGATGTAATGTGGGCCCACCAGTGGGCAAATTGGCGCAGGCGGTAGGGGGAGAAGAGGGACCCTGGCACACTGCCCTTAAAGGGACCGTCAAAAACTCTGTTTATGGCCTGAGGAGCAGTCGGACCGCTGTCCACGCCCTCCAGACTGTGAGGCGTTGAGTTTCCCCCTTTACCTGGACGATTCTTGTCCTTATCCAGGTCCCCAAGGTGGCGCTGGGGCAACTGGAGGGATCTTGCGAACTGACTTTGCAGTTGAATCTGCTGCTTTAAATGCTGCAGCTGCTGTTGAAGCTGTTGACGTGGTCTCGTCGAGTGCCTGTTGGATTGTGGGGTGTATATCCCCAGTGATCGAAGCATGGCCCTCGAGTCCTTCATACCACGGAGCTTCGTATCCGTGGATGGAGCAAAGAGGTTGGGGCCTTCAAAGGGGAGGTCTTGGGTAATTTTGCTGTATCTGTGCGGATAGGCCTGAGCCTTGAAGCCAGGCTGACTGGTGCATGACGACTGCGGAGACTATGGTGCGGGCTGCAGTATCCACTGCATCCCAGGTTGCCACCAGAGCATCCCTGGATGCCCTCTCCTCTTCCTCTAGCATTGGTTCAAAGTCTCTCAGGTGCTCCTCAGACATGGCCGTGCGGAAGCTTCGCATTGTCTCCCACAGGTTAAAGATGTAACACGTCATTAAGGGTGAATGGTTAGAGATACGTAGCTGAAGGGCCGCAGAGGAGTATAACTTCCTCCCCAGGAGGTCGAGCTTCTTCGCTTCTTTGTTTTTGGGCGTGGAGCTCGTCTCTCCTTTTTGGTTTATGGCATCGACCACCAGGGACCCTGTAGTGGGATGGTGAAATAAGAAAGAGAACCCGTCTGGAGAGACGTAGTATTTCTTATCTGCGACCTTGGACACTGGCGGGACCAAGGACGGCGTTTGCCAGCATTCTTGGACGATACAATATACTCCCAAGTGTAATTGGATTACCACCCTTGCTGGAGGGGCTCTACAGCATGCATCGAAGAGGAAATCCTCCTCCTCTTGGATTACTCCTAATTTCAATTTAAGGTTCGCCACCATACGGTGGAGGAGGTCCTGCTCAACGCGGGGATCTCCCTTGCAGTCAGCAGATGTGTTGATTAGATGTTCATTGGGTGAGGAGGAGGATTGGGCCCAGGATCTACTACGTTGTGTAGAGTCAGGATCAGGTTCATCGTCGGAGAGATCTGACGACTCCGGTGGAGACGACCGGGCATAGTGAGAGATGGTGTCATCGGTTGTTGTGCTCAGCCAATCGAGGGTCCATTCATTATGGGGTGATCTCATTAGAGGTGTAGGTGCAGTGGGGAGAACGGACACCTCTCCTTGTATCCATGGTCTCTTTGACCTTACTGAGCTCAGGGATGGGGAGCTCTTGCAAAGTCTCTTCCTTGGGCACTCCTCCTGAGTAGGGGAGGGGTGGTCCTCGGAGGATGGTCTAGAAGACACTCCACGTGAAGTCCAGGAACCCGGTACCGAGAGCTCTTCAGAGGTGCGATGGAGTAAAGTTTCCCGCCCCTCTGTACCAGACTGTGATACCAGTGGAGGGCTGGGCGGTGCTGTGCTGGGTCCCGGTGTTGGGCTAGCCGCTAGTACCTGGTTACAGAACAGTGCCGGGTTGGAGACTAGCATGGATCTGGATGCCAGTACCAGTGTTGGTGCTGGGCTGGTTGATGGTACCAGGCTTGTTGGTATCAGGCCTGGCGGTGCTGAACCTGGTGGTACCAGGCTTGACGTCAGTACCGGGCTTGGCATCAGTACCATGAGGAGCAGTACCATGTCCTGTGGTACCAATGAAGATGGTGCCACTTTGGTGGTTGTCGTCTTCTGCAGCAGAGCTGGGTTTTGGCACTGTTGATGGGCCGTTGGGGGTGCCTGTACTGGTACCCTTCTCAGGTCACTGGGTAGCCTCTCAGCTGCACTATCAGCTCAGCGCTGTAGCGGTACCATTGCAGGTCAAGGTTTTGAGCCTAATACTGACAATCAGTGGCAGGGTTCCTGGGCCTGAGCCAATCGGGAGTCCAGTGGAGCGCTCGTGGCTCAGCCAGCTTTGGGGGGTGGTTGCCCCACTCCCTGAGATCAAGAGGAGGCGCTCCCTTTCTAAGTGGGTCCTCCGCTTGAAGGACTGGCAAATGGAGCATTCTGCCGTGAGGTGGGACTCACCCAGGCAAGTGAGGCATTTCTCATGCAGGTCGTCCATTGGAAAAGCCTTGCAGCACCCCAAGCACGGCTTGAAACCAGGCATCTTGAATTTCGTGTGAAAGACAGGCACTTGTTTTGCAAGTTTACACTGATCCGAAACCGATGCTGATGGCAGAAAAAGGAACTAGGAGAGTCAGGGTCATGGTCACCTATATAGCCATGGTCACGGTGCAGAGAGGGCATTGGCCATGTGCCCTGACCTGACAGACTAATGCTAAAGACTTTCCGAGCTACCATGCGCTGCGACACGTAGATACATGTAACTGAATGATGTGAGCAGCACTCAAAGAAGAATCCTTGTTTAGCAGGTACTGGTAAATTACTAAATGAAACTAAACTCATTTACGTGAGGGTAAAATGGGTTTAAGTGTATCTACACCAATGATCCACAAACTTTTTGCATCACCTTCTCCTTACCCGTCTCGGTACCCCCCAACTGAGGCTGGGACCGAGGCCATGGTCCAGGCTGGAGCCAGGGGCCATAGCAGTGGTGAAAGTAGGTCGGAACACAGTGGAATGCCATTACAGGGCTCCCTTTTTTTGAGGGCTCAGTGTTCCGGGGCCCCAAAAAATATAAAATGGAGCTGTAATGCTGTGTTCAGGGGCCCACCATTTAAAAATAGCAGGCCCCAGAACACAGCATTCTGGTTCCATGATCTATTTTTAGAGGCCTGAATGCTAGGCCCCTAAAAATAGGAGGCCCTGGAACGGTGTTCCCATGTTCCAGCATGCAGGGGCAGGGCTAGAAGTGTTGCTGGGGGGCTCAAGTCCCACCCAAGCCCTCTCCTATCACACCCCACCCCAACCTGGGGCCAGCAGCCTCCTCCGCAGCCACACCGTTGCCCCAACCCGGGGCTTACCACCCCCACCTCCTCAGCCACACTGCTAGGACAAAAGTTTTCCGACCAATCCGGTGCTCTGGCACGGAGACACCTATTACTGAATGCATCCAAGCAGCTCTCAAAGAAGAACAGCTAAGTTACAGAGCAGAGATCTTTCCCCAGTGGCTGGAGATTGGAGCTGGTCATGTGCACAACTGCCCAATCACAGCTCAGGCCTTTTCACTAAGATGTCAGGTATCTCCTGACTTTGAAGACTACTATTATAAAATTGCCAGGCTGGCTCACTTGATAGAAAAAGTGCTGTTTTTTTTTAAACCTTAGGGTTGTGGGTTCAAGGCCTGTGAAAGGCACTTTTATTTTTGGTCCTTGTTCCCTACAAAATGGCTAAATTGGGAGGGAAAAAAAGTAAGGATACTAATAAAATGAAGGAAAATAAAGTCTACTATAAATAAAATTCCTAACAGGGACCAATTAAATAAAACCAGTAAAGGGGCAGGTTTGAACTGGACAGAAACAATTTAAGATTTTTTTTAACTGTAAAAATGGGCTGCTATGAAAAATGAGAAGTGAGTTAACTGGGTTGGTTATTTTTTTTAACTTTTTAAGGTACTTTTCAAGTTTATATTTGAAAATTTTAGTTTTTTAACTTTAGTCTCATGAACATTAATGAAAGGGTCATGAAAAACTTTCATTTAATGAAAAAATCCAGTTTCAGGAGAAGAAAACATTTTGGTAATTTTCAAAATAATTTAAAAACACATGATTTTGTGCAGTTTTAATGCTGCATTCATTAATCATTACCCATTTTCCATGCCATAATATGGTAATAACAGCTATATTAATACTACATTTTCTCCACATCCTCCAATGGCCTCCTTTTCGGACCTCCCTGTCCTCCTTTCCATGCTTTGGTATCTGGTAACCCTAGCCCTGGGGGAGCCGCCCGGCCCGAGGGAATGGGCTGCTCTGCAATCACAGGCTGAGGATACGGCTGCACTGATGGATGCTGAGCCAAGCGACAGGGATTTTGCCTTATACCACACGGCTTGGTTGGGACCTGGCCTGCGGGGCCAGTGGGTTGCTCTGCCTCAACAGTCAGGAGGGTGAAATGCCTGCAAAGTGCATGGGGACTCACTAAAAACACCATTCGAGAGACTCGAACTGCATCGACCCACAAGTAATAGAACCTGTCAGAAGATTAAAAAAAAAAAAAGATGTCTCTGTGGCTGAATGGCAGAGTAGAGAGGCACCTAAAGGGGGGAAGCATCCCATAGTATTAGAAAGTGGGTTCCTAAGTGGAGAATACAAAGGAGCAAAAACTCTGGAAAGTCCAGTAACACTTCTTTGGGTGGTGCTGGGCTTGCCATGGGTTTGCTGTATCTCTCAGTCCTCTCTAGGCCCTGGCTCCAGCCACTAGTCCCCTAGGGTAACTTCCTCTTGCCATCAGTGGGGGGCATCCAACAGCGCTAACAGCCCAGATTCTGGACAATGGTCAATATAGGTGCTATGGCTGCTACAGATCCTTCAGGTGACTTCAGCAACCCTTCATCAAACAGCTCAGCTCTGTTCTGCAGGGTGGCCCCACTGGCTGAGAATCTGGGAGCAGAGAAGCCCCGGAGCAGAAAAGGGAAATGGCCTCAGCAATGCATGTTGTACACGGCTCCTGGAGACATCCCAGTGACACCTTATGGTGCAACCCTGAGGTTCTTTAACAGGCCTTCTCCTTCTCCTGCTCCTTCCTTGTCACCACAGCAACAGTCAGGCTGTAAGAATGGAGGGGGTGTCACAGGCAGAGCCTTAGCTGGTTTCCTGAATAGGAGCGTCATGGAGTTGTGCTGTTGGAAGTGAAGGGCCCAGAGTGAATCCCCACCCATGTCAAGGTGTCTCCGTGTGGCAATGAGTTTCCTGACCCATCGGTGCAGGCTGTCCAAGAAGTGAAGTAGAACTGAGTGTGGTGGAGGCAGCATCTCTGGACCAGAACAGCACCAGGGCTGTGGAGTTAGGCAGGAGGTTCCCGTATGTAAAATTTCATATGGACTCCATGGGTCTGGAGAGGACAGAGCTGGGCCTGGAGTCCTGAGGTACATCCTCTGTCAGTTCCTGTGGGACACAAAGGAGAATGTGAGATTCAGGTCCCACAGAGCCCTGCTCCAACATAGCCAGCAGGATCCTCTGGTAACAGGGCCCTTTACTCCCGCTTCCTTTCTTGCCCTCATACTTGGCCCAGCCTCCAACCTCTGCCCCCTACCTGTCTACCCCCAGCTTCAGATGATCAACCAATTGCACATTTTCCTGCTGGCCTCTATCGCTTACTCCCAGAATTTTTCCTTTGTGTAAGCGGGGGGATGGACCTGCTCTTGTGGGGAACTTCCCAGACTTTGTATACCACCCCGGTGAAGGTGGGTAGCAAAAGGATCTGAGTCCCTGCTCCCACTTCCTTTACCCCAAGGCCTGCCTGACCTCAAAGGCTCGCCTCCCAATCTCCTGTTTGGAGGAGTCTCTGTAACCCCGACAAGGCTGTGCCCCAGGATTTCTGGGGGCTCAACCCCCACTCTTATTGTGGTCTCTCAGGACAGGGCTAGGGTGTCCCCACTCCAGGGTGCTGACCACACTGACCACTCTTCTGGCCCACCAGTCACTATATACAATTTATTTAAAAACACAGAAATAAAAAGAACCCAATAAGAAAATAGAGAAAAAGGGGAAAAAGGTGAACAGTAAACCCTCAGTGTCACTCCCTGGTGTGGAGGCACTACACACAGAGTCTCTGGACCTGAGAAACAGTCTCACTGTCTGTCCTCCACGTTGCAAGCCCTCTGCCCAGGCCTGGCTGCGACTGGATGATCCAGGGGGCCAGATGCAGGCCCCGGCTGTGGCCACACGTCCCCAAGCTCCAGGGGCAGGGCCCTTCTTCCCAGCATCAGCCCCCCTTCACTGCTCCCCAGCTGCTCACCACACCCAGCTCCAGATGGCTGCAACTCAGGCTCTTAGCTGCTGCTCTGGTTCAGTGTGGCTCCTCTGGTCCTCCTGCTGTGGGGCTGCTGTTGAGAGAAAAGCTCGTTCTCTGCTCTGGTCAATGATGGAGCCGGACAACAGGAGGAAGAATCACAAGTTTATTGACACTCAGAGCTACTGAGTGCGGCCGGCCCCGAAGGACCGGTGCTAAAAGGGTTTTATACCCAGGTACAACAACTTAATTCAAGGAAATCTAAAAATGGTTAATATATTCAATGTAAACAAGATTAATACATTTATTAGTACCATATAGGGATAGTTTTCATACATATTCATATAAGATAGGAGAATTAGTAAAGAAGGTCAGGCTGGCTCCTCGGAGCCTGGGAATGTAATAAACAAGAGAAATTGTTGATTAATAGGTGACCTCGAGACTGGTGCAGTTTCCCTAATCTCCTGCTTATAGACTGCTCAAGGATATGAGGGGCTCTATACTTTTGTTAGTCAGGCTAGAGGTTAACATAATATTAAGGGAACAGTGCTAAGATGGAGTCACTTATGCTAACAAGTTTGTGGTCTCATACAAATCTCATAACACTGCACAGATGAGCTCAGCACCTTGGGCTCCTTCTCTGGGCTCCTGCCCCAGCTTCAGGCACCTCTGGCTCTGTCACTGCCTCCAGCTCTGCTCTGCTCAGCTCCACTTGGCTTTCTGCTGGTCCAGCTGCTGTGGGTCTGCTCTGCACAAATCAGCTCAGCCTGACCTCCCTTCCTGGGTCCTCTGCCTCCCAGCTGCTGGCTGCTTAGCGCTTCCTCCTTAGCTCGGCCCCCCACACACACTCTGCCTTGCCTAGGCATGTCCAGCCTGCAGTTTCAGCTCAGGGGCGGGGGAGTGCTTTCAATCAATCAGGCCATCCTGGGACACTGGCCTCTCCCACTGGCCCTGGGGCTGTCTGTTTGAGTCCTGCTTCCAGGCGGGAGTGGCCAATCAAAAGGCCCATTCACTCTCAGTAAGGGGCTATCAGTTCCCTTACATTTGCTGCTACCCAGTCCTCAGCTGCACGGATTCCTGCTAGGTCCTAGAGCAGTATCTCACTCACAACACTCTTGTCCACAAGAGCCTGTTTGAAGCAGGGTGACTCCCAGGTGACCTGCTTGCTCTTCTGTGTGGCAATGCACAGAGGGATGCTTCACAGAGTTCCATGGAGCTTGAAGCCAAAAGGGAGCATTGGATCATCTTGTGTGAGTTCCTGAATATTTCATGCCATGAAATGTCACCCATGTACCCCTGCATTAAGCCAAAAACAAAATATAGCGAGCAGGACTGGACCTACAATTTTTGGTACCCAGAGCAAGCAGCCCCAAAGGCACCCTCCCCCCCAGATCAGGACTGTGCCACCAGTGGCAGATCAGGGCTGCAGGCCCCCTAAGCTGTCTCACTGTTGCCCTCCCCCACTTCAGGACCTTTCTCCCACCAGCGGGCCAGTGATGGGGGGACGGCTGGGCCCAAAGGCCAGCTGCTGGCCTGGCTGGTTGGCCCTGAGGGGAGCACAGCAGTCAGCCCTGCCAGTCCCCACCTGCCCAGCGGGCCTGCTCCACCCCCAGGGGTGGAGTGAGACTGGTAGAGCTGTCCTGTGGTTTGGCTCACCCCCCCCCGGGGGTGCATTGGGGCATGAGCTCAGAGCCCAGCCTCAGGCAAGCTGGCCTCACTCCACTCCCCTTCCCAGTGCTGGAGGCAGGGCAGAGGACTCCCACGTGGTGCCTTCTAAAATGGAGAGCCTGGGGTTTTGCCCCAGTCACTCCCCCCCAGTTATGGTCCTACTAGTAAGGAAATAGGAGACACTATATCTAGCATTTCCGTTCTTGCCATGCCCCTGCACATTCACCCTGGGTGTGACTGTCTAGTGACACAGAAGATCAGAGTGTCAGGAACAGAATCTGCTCAGCCATGTCCAGCACCCAGTGAAATAGGGGTGGGAACAAAGAAACCGTGTTACCCAAAGACTCCCCATCCCATCCAAACCATCTCTGGGGATCAAACCTGAAACCAGCACCTCCTCCAGCACAGGTTGGGTCAGGAGGTGGGACAGAGCCTGTGGAGTGATGGGGTGAGTGGGACAAAATGCCTCCTTCAGAGTGAATGGGACAAATCCTTCCTTCTGTGTAGTCCCGGATCCTACAAGACCAAGGTCCCCATTAGGAGCTGCAAATTGACCTGTCAGGTTCCTCTGCAGGGAGCGGAGATGGGACAAAGGGGAGGACGGATTCATTTACGGCTAAGATAGTTAACATTGGTACCTTGTCTCCACCCTGGAGATGTCCTGTGACAAGGTCTGGGCAGTTTCTTCCCTGGCGGTGTCCTCTCACTCCTCCACTTCCTCCTCCATGGCCAGGTCCTCCTCCTTCTTTCCCTCATCCTCTGTAGCCAGATTCTCTATCTCCTCCTACTCTACACCCTCCTCCATGGCCTTGTCCCACAATCTCCTTCTCCATGGTCTGGTCTTCTTCTTGCTATATGGTCACATCCTCCGTGGCCAGGACCACCAATTCCTCCTCTTCTTTTTCTTCCCCATACATGACCAGAAGCTCATGCCCCTCCATAGCCAGGTTTCTTCCTCCTCCTCCTGTTCCTTTTGCTGCTCATCTGTGGCCAGATCATCATTTTCTGCTGTTCTTAAGCAGGGGCGTCACTGACCCGGGGCACGGCACCAGGCCCCGCCCCACCGGCCGCAGGCCATGCCCCCTGGCTGGGGACAGGGCCGGAAGCCACCATGAGTGGCTGGGCCCCTCATCCCCAGCCTGGGATGGGGACGGAGTGGCCACTGCTACTGCAGGTGGCCAAGCCCTGGATCCCCGGCTGGGGATGGGGCTGCCGCGGCCGCGGGCAGCTGGGCCCCAGATCCCCAGCTGGGTATGGCGCTGCCGTGGCTGGGCCCCGGATCTCCGGCCCAAGACCGGGGGGGGGGGCGCCAGACCCGGGGTACTGGTGCCGGTATTCGGGGCACGTGCCCTGAGTGCCCAGTGCTAGCGACGCCCCTGTTCTCAACTCCTGCTCCTATTTGATAGCCAAGGCTTCATCCTTCTCTTCTGAGGCCAGGTCTTCCTCTTCTTCCTCCTCCATGCCCACCTCCTCCTGTTCCAATGTGGCCAAGGAGGAGGAGATGGTCATGGAGGTCAATGACTTGGTCCTGAATGGGGAGGAAGATGACTGAGGCAAGAGGGACCTGGCCATGGAGGAGGAGTGAGAGGATTTGGCCTTGTCGTCCTCCTCTCTTTCTGCTCCATTTCTGGGATCATGTCCTTATCCTCTTAGACCACATCCTTCTCATCTCTATTGTCTGTGGCCAGCTCTTCCTGCCTTGTAGCCTGGGACTGCTTGGCATGACCTTCCTCTGCCATGGCCAGGACCTTCTCAGCCATGTTTTCCTCCCTCGTCATCACTCCAGATCCTTCGTAGCCAGGTCCTCCTCTTCCCCCTGTCCCTACTCTGTGACCGTGTGCTTGACTCCTTAGACCCAGGGCCTCCTTCTCTTCCTCCATGGTCCTTTCCTTCTGCTGATCCAGGTCCTCCTCGCCCATGGGTAAGTCCTCTTCTTCCTGCTGTGTGGCCAAGTGCTGTATCTCTGTGGCCTGATCTTTCTGCTCTGTGGCCAGGTTCTCCTCTTCCTCCATGTGCCCTGTGATCAGGTGCTGCTTTTCTCTGTGGTCAAGTCCTGCCCTTCCTAGACCCCCTTCCTCCTCCTCTTCCTCTATGGGCAAGTCTTCTTCTTCCTCTTCCTGCTCCATGTCCAGGTGCTCCCCTTCTGGGACCAGATCCCCCTACTCTGTGTACAGGTCCTTCTCTTCCCCCACCTGCTCTGTGATCAGATGCTGCTCTTCTATGGCCAAGTCCTCCTGCTCCTCCTAGTCATTCCTCCTCCCTTGTGCTCAAGTCATCTTTCTTGACTATGGACAGGTCATTCTTCTGTTCTGCAAACAGGTTGTTCTCTTCCTTCTCTTATGCAGAAAGGTTGTCCTCCTTGTCCTTCTTCTCCTCTGTGGATATCTCATCATTCTTCTCATTTCCTCATCCACGGCTAGGGCCTTTTCCTCCTCTTTCTCTAGGTCCAGATCTCTCTCTTCCTGCTTCTTCTTCTCCACTCCCCCCCCACCGCCTTTGTTACGAGGTCTTTGTCCTCCTCTGATTGGTTGGTGGGGATCGCTGCATCAGAGAGACATGCGCAGAGGGTGACACTTGTTGCTGCTACTGCTGCTGGGGGAGGAAGAGGAAGAGCTGGGTGTGGTGAGAAGAGAAGATGTAATCTTTCCCCCTCCCATGTAAGCAGTAAGGGCAGAGAGATCCCCACAGTGACCCTCCTCAGACTCTTCAGCTCCAGGACAGACAGAGCCCTTCACTGTCCTGGGCTCCCTATGAGTTGCTCACCCACAGAGCATCAGGGACCCACTTCCCAGCAGCTCCCCCCATGCCCTGCTGCAGAGGGTGGCTGTGTGACTCCCAGAAGTGTCACTGGGCTTGCAGTTCAGGACAGAGCCCTGGGTTGGCATCCACCAATAACTATGACAGAGCGATGGGGCACTAGGTGTTAATGGGCCCTCACCCCTGCCTATGCCCAGGGGTCTTCTCGCCTTCAGTGGAGCAACATGCAGCCTTCATCCTCCAGGAAGTTGCTGAGCTCTCCTACAGCATCACTTGGGCTGCTGGAGCAGCATTCCCCCAGCTACTGTTCAGGGGATGCTTCCTGCTGGCCTCCTGGGCTGGGCTCCCAAGGCCTGGCCATCCAGCAGAAGCACACCCAGAGCTGCGCTGCCTGGCTTCTGTTGTGGACTGGGCCCCACCTACATCCACAGAAGTTGGGCCAGCTCTGTCCGGGCCTGGGTGTCATCTCATTCCCCTCAGAATGGTAAATGGTCTTCTACTGGCAAGCAAAGCTGCACAGGTCCACAACCTGGGTTTGCCATGTTACCCCAGAACTCAAATTTTCCTGCTGCTCAAGCAACTTCACTCACCTAAAGCTACTTATTTTGGGGTAAAACAGGGTCTGCTTGCCTAAATAGGTAAAACACCCTGGTGGAAAATACAGCTACAGCCCGCCAATCAGGAACAGACTTAGAGCAATGAATTCTTCGAAAACAAGTGTTAACATTTATTTAAATCTTACAAAATCACAATGAGATTCAAGAACTGAAAACTTGCATTCTAACAATTAATAACTCTGCATCACAGTGAGCATTACACAAGATGACAGTTAAATGGAATGCTGCTACTGGGTTACAATACTTAAAGTTACAATAAATACATTAACAATTACAATAATCCTAACCAAAAACCTAAAAACTTAACATTCTATGTAGCATTCAACAAGTGGGGGCCATTCACTTGTGGAATGAGTGATGATAGGCTTTTCTCAGTCATACTGCACTCACCCAGCTTGACTAACAGGCAACTAACTGTTTTACTTACAGCACCTTACATATTGCTCTGAATTGTCAATTTGGATCCTTATTCTGCTCTGTCAGAGACAAAGGTTCACCTCAGAATCTGAACAGATAAGTCGGGACTCAGTTAGCCGAATTGTGCAGATCCCTCAGCTAAACCAGTGCTTTTCTTGGGACACTGCAGGCTGGTGGTCAGGATCAGGTCCTCAAGGCAGATTCCAGCTCTGAGTGGCTTGCTTCTCTGGTTCTGCTGTCAGAACTCTCCTCCACAGCTCCTCTGGCCTGCACTTTGCTGAGTTTGCCTCACTCCTTCTTCAGGTGGTATGCTATCCCTAGTAACCTGCTCTCTATAGTGCTAGACTGAATGAATCAGCCTTCAAGACCCCTTTTAGTTTCTTATCAGAAATAGAGAGGAAAAATCCTTTATTTGTACTGCATGGACTCAAGCTTGCTGTTGCTTCTGCTGTACCTATAGAGCTCCCTCAGCAACTGGGCTATGGTAGCTCCTTTGGTCCAGCAGAGTTCTCCACTATGGTGTCTCAGCAGGGTCTTTTTTTCTCTGAGTGCAGCATTAGTGCAGTCTGGCTGAGTGCCAGAGCTTCACGGCTACAAGGTCGCTTTCTCTGGGTGCAGCATTGGTGCAGCCTGATGGAGTGCCAATGCTTCACAAATCTGCTCCAGCCAAGGTCTCCCTTTTATACTTTCCTAAAGGTCAGGCTGTGACCTTCTGCCCGTATTTGGATAATGACTCATGCTGATGACACTAAACAGGAGGGGGGAAGGGGGATGAGTCATGATTTATGAGGGGGTGGGGGAGATACATACTTCAACATAGGAATGGGACGGGGGGGATGCCCATAGTTGGTTATAAGAGTAAATTGAGGTATGGGCATGATCCTCAGAGTACATTGAAGTATGGGCACGATCCTGGGCACTGACTACTAACTTCAGTTGAATACTATGGTCATTGTATCTTACCCTCATTGATTATTCCCTATGATATCCTACATCTAAACCACTGTCCTGTAACTACGTTAACACTTGTGTTGCTACTACCTAAGAATTATTCTAAGGATTTTTAAAGAGAGGTTTCCCTATCTATTTTCTACTGTCAGTTTGCTTTTCACCATTTTCACTCATATGTTCAAATTATTTTGGGACAAAAATCTCTGGCTATTGCCAGGACCCCCTTTCTCCTCCTAATTGTGACAGAAGAGCAGCTCTCTGCCTGAAGACACTGGCAGCTGTCCCAACCCACCTCCCTGCCCCCTGCTGGCTCTGGGGTCACCTTTGGAGTCTTCGTCCTCAGCATCCTCCATAGTAGGTCCATCCTCGAACCAACAGGGAGCAGCCCTGAGTCTGGGTAACTTAGCCACTCTCCAGTGGGCTTGTTTGCCCCCAGTACAGGTGACCACCCTTCACCTAATGCCCTGCGGGGGACCTTGGCTGGGAGCTGCATGCACTGGCAGGGCTCGCCACGCAGGTCACTTCAAAAGCTCCCTGCTACTGGGACACCAGAGGTGTCTTTGAGATGCTGTGTGGGTCTAGGGGACTAGTTATGATTATTTTTCATATCAGTATTTCATATTTGCAATGATCCATATTGGTTATCCCATGTCTGGTATCAGTAGAAAGGCTGTAATCTGCCAAGAATGATTATATGGTTTATACATAGGTATCATGCCTGTATTAGAAATTTATTTGTTTTTACGTGTGTTCCAAGTGATTTGATTTTAAGGCATTTCCAGACTGGCTGTCTGCAAAAACATTATCTTCCTGATGGCCCATCAAAGCAACTCCCAGTTGAAGTGGGCCTAGGAGGAAACCTGTTCAGCCCACTCACCCAAGCTGACCATATGACTCAACTCCCTTTTGATTTGGCAAGAACCCTGAGACCATGGGGAGGGGCAGAAGGTGATAAAAGGCCATAGCCCATTCTCTATTTTGTCTTTAGTCTTCAGTCTGTCTGCAACTAACACTCTCCTCGGGAACTATTCTTCTGGGACTGAACAAAGGACTAAGACCCACCCAGGTGCTGGGTGCATATCAGAGGAATGCGACTAATCTGCAAACTACATATTCTTCAAGGACTTGTTTTCTATGGACTCTAAACCAGTGGTTCCCAACCTGTGCTTCAGGGACCCATAGGGGTCCACGGACATGTTGCAGGGGGTCCGCAGAGACTCTCCCTACCAGGGGCGGAATCTAGCTACAGCCCCGGTGCTCCCCGCCAAGGCTGCCTTTCCCTTCCCATAGCCGGATCTTGGCAGGAGGATGGGGGTGCGGCAGCTCCCTGGGAGGGGCAAGGGCAAGGGGCCATAGCAGCTGTGACTAAGCTCCCCAGCAGTGTGGGCAATGGTGGTGGCAGCACTGCTCGCTGGCTGTCCCAGTGGTGCCGCCTAAGTGGTGGAGGCCAGAGTCTGCCTGTATGGGCCAGATTACATAATCAGCCAGGGGGGCCGCAAAGATTATTTTTTGTTAAAAAGGGGTCCCCAGCCAGAAAAAGGTGGGGAACCACTGCTCTAAACCATGGGTGTATATATATGTTTCATTTTGACCATTTAACATCTCCCATGTTTTGATTGTTTTCTTTTTATATTAAACCTTTAGTTGTAGTTACTAAAGGATTTGCTGGCAGCGTGGTATTTTGGGTAAGATCCAAGCCTATATTTTTCTGGATAATGTGGCCGTCCCTTTGGGGTCAGGAGAACCTATTTCTTAAAAAGACCCAGTGGCTAGAGGGGACCATTGAAACTGATGTGCAGTAAAGGGGGCTGTTTCTGTTTTGTTATGCTTGGTGATGAATCATAGAAACATAGGGTTGGAAGGGACCTCATAGGTCATCTAGTCCAACCCCCTGCCAGAGGCAGGACCACTTCCACTAAACCATCCCAGTCATGGTTTTGTTCAGCCGGGCCTTAAACACCTCCAAAGATGGAGACTCCACCACCTCCCTAGGCAGCTCATTCCAATGCTTCACCACTTGCCTAGTAAAAAAGTTTTTTCTAATATCCAGCCTCGACCTCCCTAACTGCAACTTGAGACCATGCTCCTTGTTCTGTCCTCTGTTCCTACCGAGAACAGTTGAGCTCCATCTTCCTTGGAGCATCCCTTCAAGTAGTTGAAGGTTGCTATCAAATCCCCCCCCTCAATCTTCTATTCTGCAGAGTAAATAAGCCTAATGCTTTCAGTCTTTCCTCATAGGGCTTGTGCTCCAGCCCTTTAATCATTTTGGTTGCCCTCCACTGAACTCTCTCTAGCATGTCCCTGTCCTTTTTGTAGTGGGGAGCCCAAAACTGAACACAGTATTCTAGATGTGGCCTCACCAGTGCAGAATAGAGGGGAATGATCACATCCCTTGATCTGCTGGTAATACTTCTTCTGATGCAGCCCAGTATGCCATTGGCCTTTTTGGCCACAAGAGCACACAGCTGACTCATATCTAGCTTCCCATCCACCATGACCCCCAGGTCCTTTTCTACAGTGCTGCTACTTAGCTGAATGTTCCCCAGCCTGTAGCAGTGCATGGGGTTTTTCCATCCCACGTGCAGGATTTTACACTTGTCCTTATTGAAGCTCATAAGATTTCTATTGGCCCACTGTTCCAATTTATCTAGTCTCCCTGAATCCTTTCCTTGCCCTCCAATGTGTCTACTGTTCCCCCCAGCTTGGTGTCATCCACGAACTTACTGAGAGTGCAGTCTATTCCATCATCCAGATCACTGATGAAAATGTTGAACAGAACTGGCCCCAGGACCGACCCCTGGGGCACACCACTTGTTACTGGTTGCCAGCTAGATATGGAACCATTGATTCCTACACGCTGAAACCGTTGATCTAGCCAGTTTTCTATCCACCTTATAGTCCACCTATCCAATCCATACTTCCTTAATTTGCCAATGAGAATGCTGTGGGAAACTGTATCAAAAGCCTTGCTAAAATCAAGGTATATCACATCAACGGTTCTTCCTGCATCCAGACAACCAGTCATCTGCTCATAGAAGGAAATGAGATTGGTCAGGCATGATTTACCCTTGGTAAATCCATGCTGACTGTTCCTGATCACTTTATTTTCCTCTAAGTGTTTGAGGATGGATTGTTTGAGAATCTGCTCCATAATTTTTCCAGGGATTGAGGTGAGGCTGACTGGTCTGTAATTCCCTGGATCCTCCTTTTTCCCTTTCTTGAAAATAGGCACTACATTTGCTTTTTTCTAATCCTCTGGCACCTCCCCCATTCTCCATGAGTTTTGAAAGATAATGGCCAGCGGTGCTGCTATTTCATCGGCCAGTTCCCTTAGCACCCTCGGATGCAGTTTGTCCGGCCCAATGGACTTGTTCACATCCAGCTTCTTTAAGCAGTCCCTAACCTGACTCCATCACTCCTTCTTCTCTCCAATCTGCCATACCCATGGTAGTGGGCTGGGAGCTGACCCTGCCTGTGAAAACTGAAGCAAAAAAAGCATTGAACACTTCTGCTTTTTCCTCATCCTCTGTCACAAGAATGCTTGCCCTATTCAGCAAGGGACCTACACCATCCCTGATCCTCTTCTTGTTACTAACATACTTGTAGAACCCCTTCTTGTTATCCCTTACATCCCTCGCTTTCCACAACTCCATTTGTCCTTTGGCCTTTCTGATTTTATCCCTGCATTCCCTAGCAATATCTTTATATGCCTCCTTGGTCATCTGACCAAGCTTACACTTCCTGTAAGCTTCCTTTTTATGTTTAAGCTCAGAGCAGACTTCTCTGCTAAGCCATTCTGGCTGCCTCACATGTTTGTTCTTCCTCCTAATTGGAATGGCAACTTCCTGTGCCCTTAGCAGGGTTTCTTTAAAATATAACCAACTCTCTTGGACTCCTTTCCCCAGAGTGGGGAATCAGAAGCATGTTTTTTTACTAACTGAGAGTTAGGTTTAAATATCACCCGTCAGTGGTTTGGGGGTTTGGCCCTTGGATTTGCAGCTTGCCCTGATTTTGGCACATTCAGAAGGTTATCCCAGAAGGCCCGGGTCACAGACTTGTCTGTCTGAAGTGCTAGGGTCAGCAGCAGAGACCTACCGTCAGTCTGGAAGAGCAACCCCAGCCACACTCCCTCTCCAGCTGGGGAAGAACGAGAACTCAGGAGTCTGGGTTTCCTCTGGGAAATGCCCCTGCTTAAGACAGTGGGCAAATGAGGATTTGTGGAAAGAGGAGCAGGCCACAGGCCAAGGGACAACTCCACTCAGGCCATCAGGCGACTTGGGCTGGCAGCTGCATACATTTGTAGGACTCACCTTCTCCCCACTTTCCTCAGTGGCCAGGACCCTGGGTCTTTCTCTTTCCACCTGCTGACACCACTTCTGGGTCCCTCCTAGCACCTGATACACAAGGGCTACTGTGCCTTGGAGAAGGTTAGGGCCAATAGAAGACTGGGATTGTCTTCCAGTGCACTAGGGGTAAAAACCTGCCCCAGTCCTCAGGAGAATGGCATGACAAGTGGGGAGCTGATCAGGTCAATAAGACAGGGGTTGAGGGAAAATGTGAGTAACCAAAGCAATAAACCACAACCAATAACGGCATTTACAAGGGTCCACCCCACACCATAGCCCTCCCAACTTCTCAGACAATGCGATTGAGTGTTAGCTGTCTGGAGTGGGGCCACCTTGCACCCCTAGGCCAGCTGGACGTTCACAACAAAAGCAGCAAACATGGGGATTCTTACAAGGTCTCCCCGATGGGGATGGTCTGGAGTCTCCCTGCTCTACTGGCTGATGTACAATCCACAGCTCTTGGTAGCCTGACAGCAAATGGCTCCTGTCCCGGGTTCCGGTCTCTGTGGCTGAGGCTGGTCACTATTTGGAATCCACCAGTGCGTTCAGGGTCTCCTCTGAGTGACAGTGGAGAGGGCAATGGGCACCGCTCAGGCTCTGATGCGTCTCCCTCTGCTCCTCTCCATCAAGAGCTGACAACTGAATGGAAACAACGCCCTTTGTCTCTGAGCTCTGGCTTCTGATTGGTTCCCTGGCTGCCCGAGCATTCTGTCTCTGCCCCTGCATTCCAGGCATGCTGGGATGTGGGATCCTGAGCCTCTGCTGCCACTGCTGCTGTAGCCCAGGGGAAGTCTGTGATGTGATGCACCCTCGAATCCCCCACCACCAACAATGCCTATAATATGATCTGTATGTCTTCTGGTCACCCTGGCAATGTAATTACATGCTTTAATGCGAAGAGTGTTATATGAGGTGTTTTCTGAATGCTCATGGTGTGCTCTGCATTGTTATGGTAGCATGTTTCCTGCGGCATCATACATTGTACAGAGCTAGAGCATGTCACCAAGTGTATTTCACAGGGCTCAAGGGCAGGGTGGGCAGA
>ML682045.1:637569-702474 GCA_007922195.1 Podocnemis expansa
AAAGGAGAGAAGAATACCCCAAAATACCCAGTTACAGCATTGATAAACATACAAGGAAAGAAAAACACCCAGCTACAATATTACCTAGATTCTACTGTATCAGGCCTAGAGAGAGAGTCATAATTAACAGAAAGGGAGAGAGGTTGGAGAGAGAGAGAGAGAGAGAGAAGTTGGGGGGCGGGTGTTTCACTACTCTGTGTAGCAGAAAGGTTTCCAGGTTGTGCAAATCAGGGTCAGAGCCTGGATGGAAGCAAAGCTCCCACAGCAATCAGCAAAGAAGAGGAAAAGCCAAATCCCAGTGGAAATGATACAGCTTTAGATTCAAGCATCAGGACTCAGGACTCAATCCAGACTCAGACAGGATCCAGTCAGGACTTGCATAGGAGACCCGCTACTATACTGTGGGATGTGGGTAAAGGTTTTTTATAAGGACTTGTTTACGTGGCCAATACACATTCCTGGCTGAGTGTAATGGTTCAGAGAAGCTCACAATACAATCAGGCAGACTCAGTATTTTGGGTATCAATTATCATGTCTGTGACTAGAATGGTCTGATAATTGCTGAGTTTGTTCGTTTTGGTGTGAGATTCCCCATCATGCAATGCTTCTCTGCTTCTTCAATCCCAGAGTTCAGTGCAGTTCTTGCTTTGGAGCCTGGCTCTCCATAGTCAATGCAAATGAAGCTCCATTAACTGTGCTGATGGCTTTTCGATGTGGGTAGATAAGGATGTCTGCCATGTCGTACTGTTTCTGGTTTTCAGTTCAAGCAGAGGCTGGGGGATGTGTGTGTGGGAGGAAGGCACAGTCTGGATACTATGCTCTGATTCCTCAAGAACACAGAGCTAACACGTAACAACATCGTGTCCCGGTTCTGGGCTAGCCACCGGAACTGGGACATTTATGTGGACATTGCCACAGCGACGTCTGAGAATGGGCACGTGCAGACCACGGAGCAAGTCCGTAGTAAAATAAAGAATCTGCGGCAGGGCCATGCCAAGACCCGAGAGGCCTGGGAGCTCCAGGGGGCAGGTAGCGCTGCTACTTGCCCCTATTTTGATGAGCTCCATGTGTTCCTGGGGCTGGAGCCCAGTGGTCTCCCTACCAAGACCGTCGATAGAGGGGGGCGCCAGAGCCCATCCTCTGGCCCGGAGGCAGCAGAGACAGGCTCAGAAGTCTCGGTTGGGGAGCCTCCTGCCGCACTACCATCACTGGCGGAGGCTACCCCCGGGACCCCGGAGCTGTTCCCTGACCCCAAGGCGGAGACCAGCACTGAGGATCAGAGGCCTGACACCATCCCGGCCCCTGGGGACTCCAAGACCAACCCCGGGACATCTCGCCGGACCTCTGGAGCCCCTGTGGGTGAGTATTCCCCTCCTGCAGAGGCACACAGGGCTGGGACTGTCCAGGTCACGGGCAGAGAGGGGGTACAGGGCTGGTCACTGGGGCAGGTAGGGCACAGGTTCGGCGGGTGCAGAGGCCCTCCCATGGCCACGGGTACCTGAGAGACAGGTGGCACCAGGGTCACAGGCCCCTGTGTGCGTGGGGGTGGTTAACAGGGGCTGGGTGTCAAAGATGCAGCTGCATCTTGGGCGGGGTGGAGAGCATGCAGGCCTCACCACTGGCAAGTGGCCTTGGGAGACCCCCTAGAGCAAGGCGTGGCTGAGTCCAGCTCACCCTTGTGGGTACCACTAGCATGTGTGCCTCCAGGGTACGGTTACCAGATGTCGGGCAAAAGGAGAACATGGTCCCCTTTTTACTGTCCTGTTCTTTTTATCCTCACATTCTCTGTCTGGCAGGCAGTTTAAAATACAGGATTTTGTCAGGCTTTTTACTGTAGGGGTTGAAGTATCCTGGAATGCCCATAGAATACTTATTTGTACAGGAAAGTGTTCCAGGGCCCCCTAAACACCGAAGAATATCACAGCCATACTACATTTTCTCCCATGTGTCCTCCAATGTCCTCCTTTTGGTACTTTCCTGGCCTGCTTTCGAGGCTCTGGGATCCCGTAGCCCTACCCCAGGGCAATGTCCCACAGGATCCTGAGTCCTGCTGACAGTCAGGGCAGAGGTGTGTGCTGCAGACAGGCTGCACACAGACAAGGCCAGCAGGCAGCAGGGGCCAACTGTGTTTTCTGCTTCCCTCCAGCAGGTCGCCCAGCTGCTTGCCGTCCACCACCACCTGCCCGACGCCTCAACCCGAGGCCACCATGGAGGAGGAGGACGCGGGCTGAAATCTTGGAGAGCCTCGAGGAGCTGGGGGAGAGGACTGAGGCATCCACCCAGGCCCGGCGGCAGAAGCAAGCAAGGCGCCAGGACTCAGCCCTCCGCCTGCTGCAGCAGGCGTCAGCAGCAGACAACCGGGTGGTTGCCGCCCTGGAGCGCCAGGTGCAGGCCATTGAGCGCCTAAGCAACTGCCTCCCCCCCCCAGCAGTCGAGGCCATTGCCACCAGCCTCTGCCAGCTAGTGGAGCAGACGGCCCCTCCAGGAGCTGCAGGGGGTCCGCCGCCTGGCTCTCCCCAGAGGCGATGCCGGACCCAGGGCGGCCATGGGCAGGGGCGGGGAACACCACCACTCCCGGACCCCTCCACAGGCCCTGCCTAACTTCTCCTCTGCCACCTGGACTCCCCCACCCCCTCCCCCCAATCTATCTCCCCTTCCCAAGTTGCTGGCCCCCTCCCCAAACTCCCCCTCCCCCTTCCAAGTTGCTGGCCCTCCCTCAGACTGCCCCCACATTGCCCCATCCCGTAACCCTCCCCAGCCCTTCCCTACCCCAACCCATTTTGTTAAACAAATAGTTTGAAATCCAGTCTTGGTTTTGAGTGGTTTTATTGGGGGTAGTTAACAGTGTGGGTGGATGGGTGGGGGCTGGCTGTGGGTGAACGGGTGTGAGGGTGGTGTGGGGCAGGGCAGGCCTGGCCCTCAGAGTTCCTCCACGGTGAAGGTGGTCATCAGTGCATCCCACACTGTCACGGCTCTCTGGGATGGCTGCTCCCGTGGGGACACAGGTCTGGGTTCCTCGTAGTCCCCGGTGAGGAGTTGTGCCTCAGCTTCCCACACAGCTGCAATGGGCTCACCCCGCTGCTCGCAGAAGTTGTGCAGGGCCACACACACACACACACACTGATCACCTGCAGCATTGTCTTCTCCGTGAGGTGGAGGCGTGTAAGGAGGCACCTCCAGTGTACCTTGAGGCGGGCAAATGCTCACTCAAACACCTGGCGGCAGCGGGTCAGGCAGTGGTTGAAGATCTGCCTGGGGGGATCGAGGGGCCCAGCGTACAGCTGCATTAGCCATGGGCACAGGGGATAGGCCGTGTCTGCCACAATGAGGATGGGCACCTCTACTCCCCCAACATTGATGTTATGAGGGGAGAAGAAGGTGCCCACCTCCATGCCCAGTACAGGGCAGAATTACGGAGGACCCTGGCATCATGGGCCCTCCCTGGCCATCCCACCAAACAGTTTTGGAACAGGCTGCGGTGGTCCACAAGGGCCTGCAAGATGATGGAACGGTACCCCTTGCGGTTTTGGTACTCCTCTGCTCTGTGCTCTGGGGCTTGCAAGAGGATGTGTGTGGCATCCAGGATCTGCACACAATTGGGAAAGCTCAGTGTGGCCATGCCGGGACTGGTGTCCTGCAGCTCCCTTTGTGTGACCAGGTGTCACAGCAGGACTCGGTTGATGGCCCTGGTGACCTCCATGAGAATGTTGCTAGTGCGGGACCTCCCGCTGCCGAACAGGTGCGCCACAGACCTGTGTGACTCCGGAGTGGCCATCTTCCACAGGGCGATGGCCACTCTTTTGTCAACATGGATGTCAGGCCTCATGGTGGTGTCCCTTCGGTGCAGCAGTGGGGCAAGTTCTGCAATCAGGAGGTTGAAGCTGGCTCTGCTCATCTGGACGTTCCTCCTTCACTGGTCATCCCCCCAGGTTCTCAGCACTACCCGCTCCCACAAGTCTGGGCTGGTCGCCTGGGCCCAGACCTGGTGAGGCACATAAGGGGGCAGGGGCAGTAGCTCTGCTCTGCAGCCCAGCTGGATGACAGCCTTGTGCACAGGCTGGGCACCATCAGGGTGTGCAAGCAGAGTGTCCCACATCAGCAGGGCACTCTGCAGGCGGGCAGAGGGTCTATTTGTTGCATGGCGCTGGCTAGGCAGCCAGGCAGCATCCATGTCTGTCGCTTGCAGAGTCCTGCTAGCCAGAATGGACAGGGAAGTGAGGTCGGTGCCAGCTTTTATCAGATTGGCTGGCAACATGGCTGCTGACATGGCCCAGGGAGGTGGCCATGTTGCCACACCTCCCATGGTGCCCTTCCCATAAAGCGAAATAGCAAGTCCTCTGTTTGGACATGCTATTTTGATTGGGGCTTTTCCCTTATTTTGGTTTGGTTTTTCGTTATTTCGAATTAAGTCATTTCGAAATAAGGGCTTTATTTTGAAATGACTTGTTTTGAAATAACTTATTTTGAAACAACGCCCTGCGTGTGGACATAGCCTTAAAGACTAACAAATATATTTATTGCATGAGCTTTCATGGGAGAAAATCCCACTTCATCAGATAACTATCTTGGGCAGCGTAGGAGTCAGCAGCTGTAGCAGCGCTTTAGCTGCCTTGAAGGATTCTGGTGTGGATGGAGCTGGGAGTGCCTGGGGACTTGGAGCTCTGGTCAGAGAAGATCCCCGTGCCCACACTGGGAATCCTGACCTGTACTGGTGTCAAGGCTTCTCCCCTGGAATCCAGGTCTTCAGTACAGCCTCAGACCCTGTGCAAGATTTCTTTACATTCCTGGATGGTGACCTGTGCTGAGGACGGGCCACTGTGGACTGTGCCCTCTGTGCCAGGCCTGTCTGCGTAGTCGGTGCAGTGGTTGGCATTGAGGCCAGTTAGAAGGCCATTTGCTTTGCCATGGAATGAAGTCAGCTCTCCCACTCCTCCTGTGTCCTTGGCTTGAAGGACCAATAGATATGTCGGTCCTGGGTCCCTTGCTGAGGCACTTTAGGCATGTCTCATGTGGATCACTGACCGAGAAGACCTTACCACAGGTGGCACAGGGCTGGAAGCCAGGCAAGGTTGAGCCTGTGCCGAATCCACCTGTTGCAGAAGAGTGGCAAGCAAAGGAATCCTTTGGTGCAGTTCAAGTCTCTGAGAAAGAAATAGTGTCCACATGCTATAATCACTGTTATTAAATGGAGAAATAACAAGGAGACAGGTGCTTGTAAGTCTGCAAGGTCAAGTAATTCCAGGAGCATCACAAAGGGTGGAAAGAAGGCACTGAAGGCAGGGTAGGGTCAGTGCTATCCATGTGCTGTGCTGGAGTGCAGGCCCGAGGGGGTGTTGGCAATTGACCCTATGGGGACAGGCTAGGGCAAAAAGATTATGGATGACCATGCACCGTGGCACCTACACGTGAATAAGAATGGATGTGAGCAGCATTTGAAGAAGGAAGGAAGGAATCCCTGTGATTCACCCCAACTCCTGCGCATCTTGAAAGCTGAAATGTTCTGAATGGGTAGCACTGTCAGTCTAGTTAAGCGAAACAAACGAGTCAAATGGCACTATTAAAGACTAACAAATTTATATATTGCATGAGCTTCTGTGGGAGAAAATACCATTTTGTCAGTTCTCCATCTTCAAGTGTCTGACAAAGTGGGATTTTCTCCTGGGAAAGCTCATGTGATAAATACATTTGTTAGTCTTTAAAAGTGTCACCAGACTCCTTGTTCGTTTTAAATGCTGAAATGACACATTTTTCCTACCTCACCCATGCTCTTTTCATATTTCAATCTATTTTAAATGAGGAAAATGATGGAAAAAATACTTGTATCCAGCACAAACATAAGCAATGTGAGAACAACTGGGATTCAGACAAACCATCCTCAAGGGAGAACTGGGGGACTAAGAATCACTCTTCAATGGGGTAATGGTATCAATGGAATGCTCAGGGTTTGTCTGGCTCAGTGGTTCTCAGATTTTTGGTATTGGTGATGCCTGTCCCAGAGGAAGCCTCTTAAGTGTGCCCTCTGACCCCCAGAGGATCCCCACCCTGCCGTCACACTTAGCCACTGTGGCTTTGCCATGCCCTCTTCACCCAGAACCCCTGCATACCCCCTGCTCCTAACTGGGGAAACTGACCTGCATGCACGGAGCAGCTGGTCGCTTTGCTCGTTCCCTCTTCAAACCCTGCTCCCCTACACTTCCTTTGGGGGTAGTGCATGGGGGGGGCTTGGGACAGCAAGGAGCAACATCAGGACTCCCTGCATCCAGGCCACTTTCCCTAGCTGGGCTGTGTAAGGGGAGGGTAGCAAACATCAGCTCTTAAAGCTTACCTAACTGCACAACCAGCTGTGAAAAGGGACTTGGAGGTTTGCTCCTCATGCTGCCTCCCTCACAGCCCCCTAGAAGGGTGTGGGCGAACACCGGGGGTGGCTCAACAGTATCCGTCCCCGCTCATCTCCCCCATGTTCCATCTCTGGGATGAAGCAGGGAGATGCTGAGCCCTGTGCCTGGCTAGGCTTGGGGCTCACAGCTTGCAATTCCCACAGAACCATGTCTTGACCCTGCAGTATGAGCCTAAGAAACATAATGGGAGTTAGTGCCAGTGAACGCTAACCACAGCCACTACACCTGGTTTACATCTGCGCTGCAAATGTACTTGTGTTGTTACAATGTGGTCATTAAGCCAAGCATCTAACACCATGTAAAGTCCCAGTGCTTGTAGTTTTTACCTCAGTGGAGGTAGTCAGTCACTCTTACATCCCTCACCTGACGCTGATGGGTATTTCTGGCACAGGAGGGCATTTATACCACAGAGGAGTTGTTAAAAGGATCATTGGATTCACCCCAAAGAACGAGGAGAACATAAGACAGAGGCAGACAACTCATGTGGAGCTGAGAGTGCACACTTAACAAAATGGTACAAACTATGTGGGAACTAACTAGTGTGTTTTTTTAAAAAAATCTTTGGTCAGTCCAAGTAAAGAAATTCATGGTGTTAATCACAGCTGTGGGTTGTCTCATTTCTGACAAAAGCAGACCTCCAACTAAAGTTTTTCCCGCACTCAGAGCACATATATGGTGTCTCTCCAGTGTGGATTCTGTGATCTCTGACAAGGTGTGTGCTCTGCCTGAAGCTTTTCCTGCAGCTAGAGCATATATAGGGTCTCCCTCCACTGTGGATGATGTGATAAGGTGTGAGCTCTGATTGAAGCTTTTCCCACACTCAGAACAGGGTAAGGGCGTTCTCCTGTGTGGATTCTCTGATGTTTGATAAGGACTGAGCAAAGACTGAAGTTTTTCCTGACCTCAGAACATGAGTGGGGTTTCTCTCCCATGTTGGTTCCTTCATGTGTAATAAGGTCTGAGCAGCTACTGAGGTTTTTCTCTGCCCTGTGCTGACTCTTTCTCACTTTTGCCTGTGCACGACTGCAACACACTTTCCCTTTGGATCTTCCTGCTAATGTCCCAGGTGGTTCTACTTGCTCAGAATCTTCCTGCTGGTGATTCTTCTCCTTGTTCTCACTCACCATTCCATCCCCTGGAAAGAAAGAGACAAAATCCAGACATAGGTCACAGACTGCACTGGAGAAAAAGGAAACCTCAGGGACAGAAATGGGAAGAGGTGGGAACAAACCAAAACAAGGGCTGGAGAGATGTAACTAAAGAGGAGAGGGTGCCACTCAGGGTGAAGGAAAATTGGGGAGGTACCTACAGCCAGGTGTGAGCCAGGAGAAGTGGGAAGCCTGGAGTGACATCTGCTATGAGGATGCCACACCTGCTGGGAACAATTCTGAAATTAGGGACCTCATAACATTTTGGCAGGGAATCTCAGACGTTTCCTTCATTCATGGACAGTTTTTGAGTTGGTTTAAATGATGTCCAACCTGTACAGACATTTTTCTGGAGCTCTTTTTCCTCAAAGCCCTGGAGAGCTGGGACCCACAGCTCTTCTCCTTGCTCCAACCAGGAGATCACATCTGGTTTGGAAACTGAAAGCCCTGTGTAAGTGAAGAAAACAAGCAACATCAGTTGACTTTGTGAACCACTTGTGGGGGTTTTTGCATTCCAAGGCTTTACTCTCAGCTCATTTTTAAGTATCCTGAGGTCAGCTTTCCTGGGTCCAATCAGCAGGACAGTTATTATAATTCTTCGTGTTTATTACAGCAGTGCCTAAGAGCCAATAAAAATGGGTCCTATTGTATGAACAGAGAGTGGTAACAGTCCAGGCCCTGACGAACTTAGAATCTAAAGAGACAAGTCAGAGAGTGGGTGCAGGAAGGGTGAGAATACATGAGCAGACTGAACAGTGTAATGGCAGAGAGACAGATATGATGAACAGAGGCATAGCCTAATAATATTATATTAACTGTGATGGGATACAAACTCCACTCTGGGCCTGATGGGATTAAAGAACATGGTTGGGCACAGGTAGAACCCATTCCCCTGCAAGGCTGTGGAGCAGGCTTGGACTGGAGGAACAGGTTAAAAGATGCTCAGAAACCCAGGGAAAGGGTGGAGAACAAACAGGCTGAAAAGTCACATAGAAAATGGAACCTAGGTGGGACATGACACTGGTGAGACCCACAGGCACTGCCTTCTCCAACTCCATCCTCCTTTTCTGTCAACCAGCGGATCCCACAGGGCTCCGCTCTTTCGTGCTCACTCAGGAAGCTTGAATAGGTGATGACATACCAACCAGAGACCCTGGAAGAGGCCATTGCTTTGGCAGAGAACTGTCTGGTGTCTCCTAGGCTCAGAGCTGAAATGCCAAAAGCCTAGGTCCCCAGTACCACTGAGCCCAGACCTCACTGAGGGTCTCCAGGGGCCCTGGACACCAAATCCTAGCAGAGAGGTTTCCAAAGGCCAATAGAGGAGCCTGGGAAGCCCGCCCTCAGCTGGCCAGGAGACATGTAGGTCACACAGACAACCCTCATTCAAAGGGGTCGTCCACTCAGGAGAATTAATGTCCATACCCCTTTCTTCCAGGGGGCTGATCTCATGTGTGCCACCAGGTAGTTTCAGATTGCACAGCCCCTTTATGGACTCTAACTATGGGAAGGTCTGGACAGCTCGAAAAGCACAAAAATGTCAGACTATTCTACTGACACAGGCCAGATTAAACCAGGCCCTAGAACATTCACAGGCCTCTGTGGCTGTGTTCACACAGCACTCTTATTTCGAAACAACAGAGGTTGTTTTGAAATAAGAAATACCCTGTTCACACGACACACGGTTCTTTCGAAACAACAGCACCTGTTGTTTCGAAACAACCTCGTTGTTTCAAAACAACTTAAACCCCATGTGGGGACGAAACAATGTTGTTTCGAAATGATTGTTTCGAAACAATGCCATCCAAACATGTTGTTTCGAAACAACAGTGACTTGTTTTGAAATAACTGTTGCCTGAAACTTATTTCGCTTTGAGCTTTTTTCCTTAATTCGAATTAACAAACTGTTAATTTGAATTAAGGTATTTTGAAATAAGGCATTATTTCGATACAAGTTGTTTCGACACAACTTGTATCAAAATAATGCCTGTGTGTGAACACAGCCTGTGACTATCAAGCATTTATGTTTTGCTGGCTCGCTGGGGAAATGGGGTGGGTTTCTTGTGTAATCTGGTATCAGTAGGGGATGGATAACACCAAATTCCAAGGCTATTGATGCAGATAACCAGCTTGTAAGGTTTTGCCCCACTTCTAGAAGAGTAGTGACTGGCGTTACCTCTTCCAGAAAACTAGGGAACAAAGACCGATTTTGGAGGCATAAAAGGCTGTTTGAGTTGACAGAGGGGGGTCCCTCTGCTATGTCTACACTGCAAAAAAAAAACTTGACAGGGAGCTACTGAGCCTGGGGTTCACAGTGCAGCACTAGAACAGCCATGTAGACATACCTGCTCAGACTGCAGCATAGAGTGAGGCATAGGGATCAGAGCCTGAGATTCAGCCTGAGCCAGAACATCACTAGGGCTATTTTGAGTGCCGGAGCATGAACCCAAGTGTGGAGTCCCAAGCTCAGAGCCATTCAGCCATGGCTACATTTTTGCAATGCAGACAAACCCAGTATTGGATCCTCCACTCAGGTGGACTGCTCTCAGCTAGTCCTTTAACAGCCTGTTCATACCGACAGAGACAACTCAGCTATATCTACATCTAACTGCTTAGTTAAGACTTGCTTAGTCCAAACTAAGCAGTTCAGAGTTAGTTTGAACTAACCACGAGTTAGTTCGAATGTCTAACCGGAACTTTTTAGTTCGAACTAAAAAAACGTGGTTAGTTCAAACTAACTGCTTAGTTTAAACTTATTTAGTTTGAACTAGCACAGCTATATCGTGCTACTTTGAACTAAAATTTGAACTAAGTTTGAACTAAGTGGTTATTTCAAACTAACCATTCGAACTAACTAGTTTGAATTTAGCTTTGCTTAGTTTGAACTAAAAAAAAATCTTTTATTTCGAACTAGGCAAAGCCTAGCGTAGACAGGGATCAAATTAGTCTGCTTTAAGCCTCCCTGCTCCAGACTAATTTGCTAGGGTAGACATAGCCTTCCTGTGTCCTCCTCTGTAACCTTTTGCACCCTTGGCTACAATTTCTAGGCAAAGTAAGTCACTGACACGCAATCCATTTATAGAAATGCCACAGAAATTCTCATTTCATCACATTGCTTCCCCTTGAGAGAGAACCGAGCGGGGTCACTTTACCCGCTCTACACAGGGACTTGGGAAAGTGTAATCTCATGTTATCCAGGGATGCCAAACTCTCCATCCCCTTGGTAGTTGTCCAGCCAGGCACATCAGAGACTCAAACCCCCAGAGAGTCACAGGGTTAGAAGAGACCACAAGGGACCACTATTCTTACAGTTCACTTTTCATAAGAATGGCCATATGGAGTTAGACCACTAGCCCAGTATGTGGTCCTTCTATGGTAGTCAGTACCAGATGCTTCAGAAGGTGAGAACAGAATTGGACAATTTATTGAGTAATCCACACTGCCATCCCATGCTAGCTTCTGGCAGTCAGAGCTTTAGGGACACCCAAAGGTGAGGGGATTGTGTCTCTGATCATCTTGGCTGATAGCCGTGGATGGCCCTAGCCTCTATGAACTTAACTAATTCTTTTCTAAGCCATTATACTTTCAACCTTCACACCATCCTCCTGGCAACAAGTTCCATGGGCTGACTGTATGTTGTCTCAAGAAGCATCTTCCAAATGTTTGTTTTAAATCTGCTGCCTATTAATTTATTGTGTCCCCTTTAGTTCTTGAGTAATATGAAGGGTTAAATAACATTTCTTGACTCACTTTCTCCATACCAATCATGATTTTATGGATCACTGTCCTATCCCGCCTTGGTTGTCCATACCATTAATCCTTTTTGTTGCCCTTCTCTGTGCATGTTTCAATTTTATTTATTTATTAGAACTGTATGCAGTATTTATGAGATGGGCATACCACGAATTCCTAGAGTGGCATTTTGTTCTTTTTTTTGTCTTATCTATTCTTCCCTAATGGTTCTTAGCATTCTATTACCTCTTTTTTGGCTACAGATGTGTATTGCACAAATGTTCTCAAAAATCTATCAAAGCTAAATCCAAGATCTCCCTCAGGTCATAACAACTAATTTATGCCCAGTCATTTTATGTTTAGTTGGGATTATGTTTTCCAATTATTTAGCATTTATCAGCCTTGAATTTTATCTACCATTCTGTTATCCAGTCACCCAGTTTTGTGAGACCCTTAGCAATCTGCTTCCGATTTAACTGTCTTGAATACTTTGTATCATGTGAGGGCCATTGTTTACCCCTTTTTCCAAATAATTTAGGAATATGTTGAACAATAATGTGTCCTCTAGGCTAATGATGCAGCTGAGCAAGTTCCCCACCAGTTCCCCAACCCCACCAAGCGCCTTCCCATCTGCTCACTGACTTCCTGAGTGCATCCATAACATGCACAGCTGCATCATCAGCTTAGAGGGAACATTGATACAGGTAACGTTTTAGAAATAAAAAGGTTATATTAAATTTAGCATGTTGTAATTATACATTTAAGCTGGTCAACAAATCTCAAAATTTGTAATTTTGACAAAATTTTTGTCAAGATTGAATTTTGACAAATAAAGGTGGTATGGATACAATATTTTCAATGAAAAAATGTGAGATTTGGTCCTAGCTAGTAAAAAAAATAAGTTGAAATTCAAAACTTTTGCATTTTAAATTTTGATGAAAAAAGGGATAAATTGCTCCTGAAAATGTTTGGAAATTCCATTTTGTTTTTCAACTAGGTTTTTTATAGTTTTTTTTTAATATTGATGTCATGCTTTTCCTACTCCACATTTTCTAACAAGTGAAGAAGTAACCAATCATCCTGAAAGTTCATATAGCAAGTTATCTTCTGCTTCCATATTTCAAATAATGACCTAACAAATACAGTTGAAAACTTCAATTATGATCCTTTGGATTCCACAATTGTCCAAAAAATCAAAAAAAAAAAAAAAAAAAAAAAAAGTGCAGGGCCATCCTTAAGGAGAGGTGAGAGGGGCAATTGCCCCCAGGCTCCGTGGTTCTGTGTGCCACGTGCTGTCCTGCCATAAGCAAGGCAGTGCAGGGCTCAAACTGTTGCCCCTCCACAGCTGCGCTGTCTCCCACCCCCTTCCTGGTGCTTTCAGCACAGAGTCAAAGTCAGCAGGGAAGGGGGTGGGACGAAGTGCAGAGCTTGCCTCTGCTCCCAGCTGGCTTTTCCCAGCCCTGAAGAGCCACCTCAGGGGTGGAACAGGCCAGCCCAGAGGACAGGCTTCTCTCTCTGGCCCCTCCTCTGGGCCTGCTGTTCCACCCTGGGGTAATGAAGGGCTGACCAGAAGAAACCATGGAAGAGCAAAGCCCAGCCCCCAGACCTGCCTGCTCTGCTCCCAGGGCCAGGAGAGGGGCGGCAGTGCAGGACAGGCCCACATCCGCCCCAGCATGGGGGGGGGGGGGAGGCAGAGCCCTGCACATGCCACTTGGTCCCAGGCCTTGCACCCCCCAGGGGATGGCCCCGACAAAGACTAGTGTGGCAATTTTAAAGACAAACAAATTTATTTATTGCATGAGTTTTCATGAGAGAAATATTCCATTTTGTCAGACACTTTGATTTTCTGTTACAGTGTAACCTGATCCTATGACTTACTTTTACCTGCATTTATTTTCCTCCCATTCTGTATGTTCCCCCATCTCCAAAGCATCTGACAAAGTAGGATTTTCTAGTACAAAAGCTCCTGCGATAAATAAATTGTTTAGTCTTTAAAAGTGCCACAGGACTCCTTGTTTGTTTTGCTGAACTAGACTAACATGGCTGCTCCTTTGGAACTTCACAATATCCATGTATTCACGATCCATCGTCATCATCCAGGGGAAATGACAGGATTTGAACTTGTACAAAAAAATATACATTTTATGATAAGCCAAAGAAACAACTCTAATACCTTTCCAAGCAAATAGGACACTTTTATAGAGAAACTGCAGCTGTCTCAGAGGCCATATCACTCCCTTTGAGCGAAGCTCAGAGTAGACAGGCACAGAAGACTTTACAAATTTTCCCCATACAGAGCAGCCAGGGGAGGCTTTGCAGAAGAACCACCTGCAAGTGGGTGAACTGTGTTCACTATTGGAGGTAATCAACAATTTGTAATTAATACACAGGTAGGAGATGGAAAGGTTTGTTGGGACAATTAAATCTTAGCTCTTTTGGTTTTAAGCTATTTATACAACACTAGCCTAGTAACTAGTTGTATTCCTAACTGTATATGAAGGATAGTACCTGCTGTCACACTAAATTCCTAGTAAAGGTTCTGTCTAGTATTTCTGTGGCATGCTGCCAGTCTAGAAAATGTTCACAATGCCCCGCAAACTATGTGCTACTGTATTGCACACATTTTCTCTGAAAATTTTAAGACACAGTGACACAGAACTGTTCTACACGGAGTGCCTCTAATAAATCCAGACTGGCTGACCTAGTGAGGAGGGCTTTAAACTAGGTTCAGCGGGGGAAGGAGACCAAAGACCACAGGTAAGTAACAATGTGGGTGATCTGGGGGAAGGGATGGAACTTGGGGGGTGCTGGGACTGTATCAACAGCAATAAAGGAGAAGGTAGTTGGAACATGGGGGGGGGGATCAAATAAATGTCTTAAGTGCTCTACTGAAGCCCCAATATGTGAGGAGAGTGGGGGAGGAGAACTCCAAGAAAAAATGCAAAGAGGTTTATGTAATAGAATTAGAAATCAACATGACAAAGTAGGGCAATCGGCCGGGTATCTTAGGTGCTAGAGGAACCAACTAGGGACCTTGCACCGCTCGACCTGCTGCTCACAAACAGGGAAGAATTGATCAGGGATGTAGATGTAAATGGCAAGCTAGGCAGTAGTGACCATGACATGGTTGAGTTCAGGATCCTGATTAAAGGAAGGAAGGAAAGAAGCAAAACACAAACCCTGGACTTCAAAAAAGCAGATTTTGGCTCCCTCGGGGAACTGATGGGCAGGATCCCTTGGGACACTAATCTGAAGGGGAAAGGAGTCCAAGAGAGTTGGTTATATTTTAAAGAAACCCTGCTAAGGGCACAGGAAGTTGCCATTCCAATTAGGAGAAAGAACAAACATGTGAGGCAGCCAGAATGGCTTAGCAGAGAACTCTGCTCTGAGCTTAAACATAAAAAGGAAGCTTACAGGAAGTGGAAGCTTGGTCAGATGACCAAGGAGGCATATAAAGATATTGCTGGGGACTGCAGGGATAAAATCAGAAAGGCCAAAGGACAAATGGAGTTGTGGCTAGCGAGGGATGTAAAGGATAACAAGAAGGGGTTCTACAAGTATGTTAATAACAAGAAGAGGATCAGGGATGGTGTAGGCCCCTTGCTGAATAGGGCAGGCATCGTCGTGACAGAGGATGAGGAAAAAGCTGAAGTGCTCAATGCATTTTTTGCTTCTGTTTTCACAGGCAGGGTCAGCTCCCAGCCCACTACCATGGGTGTGGCAGATGGGAGAGAAGAAGACAGGCCCTCGGTGATGGAAGGTGGCCTCAGGCAATTGGGAGCCCTAGGCGAAGGCCCTTTATGGGGCCCTCATAGGCCCTCATGGCCCCCCCTTCTGTGGTCCCAGCTCCCTGCTGCCACCCCCTCATGGCCACGCCCTGCCCCCACAGCCCCAGAACCCCATCACCACCCCCAGTTCCCCCCCACGAGGCCCCGGTTCCCCCCTCCATGGCCCCAGCTCCATGCTATTGGCCCTGGCCCCCTTTTGCAGTCTCAGACCTTAGCTGGCTGGCTGGAGCTGCTCCCTGGCCACAGGCAACTCCTGCCTTGAGCATGTACCGAGCATGCTCAGGGTGGGAGATATTAAATGCCCCCAGCCTGCTGCAACTCCCTGCATTCTTCTAGCCCCAGGGACTCCCTGGGGTTGGAAGAATGTGCTTTTGCCAGGCCAGGTAGGGTCTGTGGCTGCTGGCTACACATGGGTGCCCATGACGCTTGCACAGGTGAGCAAGGACTGCTGCAAACCTGCACACCTTACATGAAACATTGGTTAGGAAGTAGGCGACCACCCTTGCAGTACACTGATGGGACCTCTTACTGCGCGGGGCCCTAGGCAGCCACCTGCTTTGCCTACCCCAAAAGCCAGCTCTGCACAAAACTGATTGGCCAGTGAAAAGGTATTTAAGAGGACAAACCCCTAAGGTGGGTGCCATCCATATGAATGGCAGAGTCCAGTCTATTTGTACGGCATCAGATGTGGATTGGAAACAGATGGTATCAAGAGAAGAAACATAATCAACAGTCCAGAAAGATGAGTGAAGTGCACTTACCTTGCTCCTGGATCCACGGTGATCATCTCTAGAGGTCAAGGAAGGATAAGCAACATTTCTGTAGGAATGAAGAAAGATTGTAAATACATTGTTGACTGCAGGAACCCAGGGTTGTTTTATAGGTAAAGGACTTGGGGTTCATTCTCCCAAAAGAGTCCTGACTCCAGTGTTTTAGGGATTAACAGAGAGTAGCCTATTACTTTCCTGGCACCCCTTTTTATAAACCATCTCTATAACTGGAGGCAGCTTTTGGGGGTGGGGGTGATGGGGAGCTGGGGCTGCAGGGGCAGAGCATGGCCATGAGGGGATGGCAGCAGGGACCTGGGACCACAGAAGGAGGGCCATGAGGGCCTATGGGGGCCCTATAAAGGGTCTTCGCCTAAGGCCCTCAATGCCTACGGCCATTTCTGGTTTTCCTGCCTGTAGAGCCTTTCACACAGCCCTACTTGGAAATTTACAATCAGCACTACCTTATTTACAGATTTCTCACCTTTTCCTACTGTTAACAGGCAGATTATAATGCTGACATCCTACCAGGCATCTTGTTCTCTCTCTCATGGTTATCAAAATGGTCTTCCTCTACTCCTTGTTGCTAATTAGCAAACAGCCCTTATATACATATAAACCTGTTGTGTTTACTATAAAACCATAGCTCTTTTCCTCTAACAGGAAGGGGGAAATACTGACAGTTGATCTGTGGAGAACTGAGCAGCCAGACAAGAAGAAACAGAGCACACTCCACAGATTAGGCACCCACTGGAACTAATTCCTGACAAGACCAGCAGTAGGTGCCCATCAGGTGGCGAGTGCTGCCAGCCTGTCTCAGTCCCCAATACATATGAGGCATATTCGGTCAAACAAAAGTAATATCCAATGATGAGACAAACTGCCTTTGGGTTAGAGAAAGGAACCAAGAGCACAGAGCGCTCCAACACACTTTGGCTGTGTCTATACTATGAAAAGTTAGTTCACATTTGTTAATTCCTATTCGTATTAGTTCAAATTAACAAAGTGGACTAATTCAACTTAACATTGAGTCCAATTAGTCCATTTTGTTAATTTGAACTAAGTGCCCTTAATGCAAACTTATTAAGTTTGAACTAAGGGTTAATCCTAGACTATGTCTACACTGATTGTGGCAAAATCGCTGCCATCAGCCCAGCATTCTGGGAGCACTTAGTAGTGAGTCTGAACTCACTGCTGGGCTCCTGAAAGCTGGCACCGGAAGTCCTGGCTCCAAGGAGACAAAAGGGAAAGCCAACTGCAAGAGATTTATGCTCAGGTTTCGCCAGTGTGTCCCAGTGGCTAAGGAAGTTGCCAGCATTTATGCAAAGCATTTTACATCTCTTGCATAAATGCCAGTCGACTACCACCGAGAAAAGGTCTAAGCATAGACAAGGGCAACATCTACACCGTACATAGTTCAACCTAAGGATTGAAAAAGGAGCTTAGTTCAAACTAACCAGCAGGTTTTACTAATTCGAACTAAGCTTTCAATAGTTTGAATTAAGGAATTCCTAAATTCAAATTAATGCAAGCCTAATGTAGACAGGTACTAAATTTGTTCAAATTAAACCTCCTTAATTCGAATTACCTTGCAAGTGTAGACATACCCTTTCAGTTTGATATAAAATGAAATTCCAGAGCAGGTTGTATCTGATAACCTCAAATCAAAACAGATTCTTCCATTGTCTTCTTTTCTGATCCATTCAAACTTGCTTCACTCAGTGTTACCTCATTATGATTGAGTCATGTTATTTACAAAAGATTTAGCTCAGCACCATAACTAAAGAATTCGGCACCCCTTAAAATGGCCAGCACCTGGAGTGAGCAGCAAGGAGTGCGCCCTTTAATGGAGCGGCTCAATGGCGCTGCTCCAGCGTGCCCGGGACAAAGCCCTGCTTGCCCCGCCATAGTTACAGCCCTGATTTAGCTTTACCACAATGGGGGAAAAGAGCCACTGTTCCCATCTGCAAACACCCCAGCTCAACAGGAAAAAGGGCAGAAGCAGCTCTGCCAAGAAATGGAAACAGATATTAGAAGACAGAATGATTACTTTGCATTTGAGATCCATACAAATTTTCCTCTGGTTCTGTGACACTTTCAAATCTAGCCTCAGTGAGTCTGATGGAGGATCCAAGTATGACTCCTCAGCACATAAAGCATACAGATCACAGCACCACCTGACACTTTGGGAGGGCAGAACATGGGGAACATAAATGCTGTTATAGTTTACACAGAAGCTAATCTCACTGGATGACAGGGGACTATGACAAGGGTGGGGAAGTAGGAAATCCCTGTGACACCACCATTTCCTGTGGGTCTCACAGAGGCTGAAATGACATTTTTTCCTACTGTGGTCCTGCTCTTTCAGTATTTTTAAAAGGAGGGAAATTGTGGAAAAAATACTTGTGTCCAGCACAACCTTGAGCAATGAGAAAACTGTAATTGAGACAAACTGTCCTCAAGAAGAAACTTGGTGACTACTAATCAGTTTGTAACAGGGTGTGAGAAGCTGCTCCCCAGTTCTGGTCTAGTGTGCCACTATGGCTGTGTTCTCACACAGCGGGTTATTTCGATATACGGTTGTTTTGCTCAGGTTTTGTCTAGATGAAGAAAAATGGTGGCAATTATCTCAGCAGAAAGGGAAGCTAACCCCAGAAACTGTACCTGGGTTATGTCTGCAGTGCAAATGCTGTCTTGTGGTTACAAATTCACTAAGGTGAGCAACTAACTCCATGTACAATCCTGTAAGCAAAGATTTTTGTCCTAAAACTTCAAGAACTGTTATCACAGTCAAGGATCTATGTCCCAAAAATTCCAAACTATTAAAGAAGAAGCTGACAGGAAAAACTTCAAGATGGGTTTAAAACTTCTGATAAGCAGTAACAAACAATTTTCCCTGTAAGTTGCACAGGTGAGCAGGTGCACAGCGGCACTTGCTCACCCGCAGAAGCATCACTGCCCACAAATGGCCGGCAGCCACAGCTCTATGCAGCCGGGAAAACACGTTCCTCCAGCCGCAGGGAGCAGTGGCTAGGCTGGGAGTTTAAAATCTCTTGCCCTGCGCCTGAGCATGCTCAGAGTGGGGACAGCCTGTGGCCAGCGCAGTTCCAACCACCCAGGTAAGGGGGGAGTGGGAGAGGGTTAGGGACTTTTGGGGGACCAGAGGGAGCCGGCGATGGTGGGGCAGGAGGTTTAGGGAAACTCAGGGGACTGGACAGAGCCAGTGGCAGCAGGGGGCACAAGCATTAGGGAGACTCAGGGGACCGGAGGGTGGGGGTGCAGAAGAGTTAGGGACTCTTGGGGGACCAGATAGAGCCTGCAGCAATGGGGCACTAGGGTTAGGTACACTCAGGGGACCAGACAGACCTGGCGACAACTGTGTAGGAAGGTTAGGGAAGGTGTTGGGGGCGCCAGTCCATCAGTATGCATCCCAACACATTTGCTCTAGCTCAAGGAGTTCAAAGTGATGAAATCATTCTCAGCGCATTGGTAACTCTTTGCAGCAAAAAAAGTTTTTCTGTCAGTTTGTTTTTGGGCATAGACCAGATATAAATCATGAATCACAGTGAAGTTGCTACTTCAGTGGTTTCATCAAACTGCAGTGCAAGATGACTGGTATCTCAAATCATTTCATGAGCTGATCTTTCATGAATAATGCTAATTTCATTGACAGGCTGGCAGAAGACTGTGTTATTAGAGAGAGGAATGCTCTTTAGTTCCTTGCAGCTTCTTCGCTTAGGATTTCTCAACACTTAACCTTGCATGGAAGGCAAAATCAAATCCTTTCCAATAGCATGAGGGTTTTTTTGCACTTTGCAATTCTCTGTACAACCAAGTAGGAGGGTTTTAAGCCCTTTTCTATTTGCATTACTATTTTCTCCAGTACTGATCTCTGTTTACGCAACTCAGATGCTAGGAGTTTGTTCTGCAAAGTACTGTAGTATTGCTTCTGAGGATACTTGGTGTTTGGTGGCTTCAGACACTCATTCACTAATGTTTTGAAACAGATAACACACTGAGACAATGGGGACTCATTTGATCTGGTAAAAGTGAATCCAAACTTCAAGCACCTAACATCATATATTCTTAACTTTTTTTTTTTTTTGGTAGTTCATTTTGTGTAGCTGCAGATGGTCTGGGACTTTCATTACCCTCCATCAGTGCATCCATCTCAGTTTTGAAAAACAAATCAATCCATGCCATACTTCAGTACTGCTTTCTGTTTTTTAGTTGCAACTGGTGCACTGTATGTGTACGTTGCTAGGTTACATTGCCATAAAACACACCGTTGTCCTTGCAAAAATTAAACTTGACATGTCGCAGCTTGGCAAGGAATAGGGCATTCTCTGACAGCATGCTTGCTTGCTGTACTCATCTGTGGCTTGCATTATCATTTGACGTATATTTTGGCTAGGATTGTCAAAAATGCGCAGAATTAGCTGAACTGCTCCCATTGGAATCAGTTGTAAAACTCTCATTCGACAGTGAAGTATTAGGCCAACGCTGAACATTTTTTATAACTCGACTCATTACATCTTTGCATTTAACTTCATTCTCAGATTCAAGCACAGTGGGTTGGATTTCCCCCTCCATAGGGAATTTCACAAATAAATCACTGTACAGAGAGGAATATGAGGCATCGTATAAAAAAAGGTTAGTTGATTGCTTCTATTCACCTTTGCCTGCAATACAAGAATAAGAGACCATTAGGCATTAAAACAAAATAATTTTTAAAATGGATATTGTTTACACATGTAGCTAATCCTTGGAATTCATTGACCTAAGATATTAGTGAGTCAAACAGCCTAGTGCAGGCTTGTCCAACCTGTGGCCCGGGTGCCAGACTCCAACCCGCCAAGGGCTTTTATCTGGCCTACACAGTGCTACTGCAAGAGCCTGGGAGCTAGGACTGGCTGGGGCCCTTGTCAATTTCCTGCCCTGCACACAGCACAGCTACAGCCCCTCCTGTCCTCTGTCATGCTCCCCTATCCTGCCTTGCTCCCCACTCTCTGCCTTGCCCCCTCACACAAACACCCCTGCCTCCCTTGTCCTCTGTGCTCTGTGCAAGCAAAAGGAATGACAAGTATCACACTAATCATTATTTTATTAAAGTTTATTAATAAGATTGATTTGTATATCTTATATATCAAACAATTTTCTCACTGGTCCCCCGACTAAGTAAAGAATTGCAATGTGGCCCTTCACCCAAAAAGGTTGGACACCTCTGGCTTAGTGAATTTCAAGATCATTATATACCTAAGAAAACTGTCTTTGCTTAACCCTTGCTAGGGTAATATTATAAGGGCTAGTAATCATGTTTCAAAAAGTAAGTTGATTGCTAGTTAGAGTAAGGAAGAAATATTCCCTAGGGGAGCATAATTTTTCTGACAGGCCAATGCTGAATGATTCAAAGGAAATTTCAGAAGCCCATAGTGAGGCTACTTGATTGCAATATTTCCTCTAAGCTGATGATGCAACCGAGCAAAATATGGACGCACCTGGGGAGCCGACAGGCAGCAGGGAAGTGGCCCAGTGGGAGTAGGGTAACTGGAAGGGAACTTGGTCAGCTGCACCTGGAATTTGCTCAGCTGCATCATCAGCTTAGACGATGACACCTGTTGCCCATCTAACCTGAAATTTGTCATAGGAATAGGGTGTTTCAGAGAAAACTGATTGGCTTGGAGAAGGCTAGAACTGTTTTACCAACCTCCAAAATAACCTTATAATAACTAAGGCCTGGTCTACAATTTAAAATAGATTGACCTAGCTATGTTGTTTAGCATCCATGAAAAATTTCCAGCCATGAGCGCAATAGTTAGGTCAGCCTAACTCCTAGAGTACACACAGCCATGTCAATGGAAGAATTCTCCCATCACCCTAGCAACCACCTTTTCGAGAGGTTGATTAACTACATTGAGGAAAAAGCCCTTCCATTGGTATACGAAACAACAACACTTCAGCAGCACAGTTCCAATGTCCTAGCTGGGCTGCTCCAGTGGTTGTTGTGTAGACATACCCTTACACACAAAATTTAAGCAAGTTAAAAGTCAACGCTTTGAACAGCTAATGCCTGCAGCCCCTACAAATATTTCACTCTGGCAAAAATCCATGTGCCTTGACTATATTGTACTGACCGTTTCAGGGTGGTAGGATTTTCTGATATCACCTAATACAGTCTGACAAGTTAGTTACTTATCTACTAGAATAGGTTCAAAACCTATTATTTATCCTTTACTTCATTGCCAAGATCTATGTCCTGAGAATTGAGGTTCGGTAAATAAATAAATGATTTTAATATATTTTGTTCTAATGTAAATGTATGTGTATGTCTAGTCCAAATTATTAAAAGGGATTTCAACCAGTTCACTAGGATCCCAGTTCCTTTAAGCCTTATGTGTGTATGTAACTTTTTATGAAGACATATAGCTCCAGTGATGTAAATGGGACTATTCATGTGTATAAATGTAAACACGTACTTTAGTTTTTAAGGCCCTCACCCTGCAAATCAGGTATGACATTGTGCATCCTGACTTTGAAGATGCTGTATGTGCACAATTTTACAAAACTGCTGCATATCCAAGTTCCTGGCTGTTAAAATTGCATAGACAAAAGTGTGAGCATATAACATTAAATCCACGGTTCTCTAGATTTACTTAGGTTTTTTGTTGTTGTTGTTGTTGTTTGTTTTTTAAAGACCAGATTACCCACTGTCTTGTGCAGTCACTTGGTAAATTATTATGCAATCAGAAATGGGGTAAAATTTTATGCCCCCAGAACAGCTGTAAATGGCTGCATCATGTTCCAGGCAAAGAATCAGGTCCTAAGTAGAGCTCTGCAAATATGCAGATATCTGCAGATATCCACATTACACCTGCATCCACAGATACATCACAGATATCCACAGATCATTTCTTGTGGATGCAGATTGGATACGGATCCACATATTTATATCCATGCAGGGCTCTAGTCCTAAGTCTGCCCATATATTCCGTTGTTAATTTTGTATCAGCAGCAGTTTTATTTGGTTGGTTTGCCCGACCCCTTCCCTAACTCAACCAGCTGGCAGCCCCCCAACCCCGTCCCTAACCTGCCCGGGGCCTCTCCAATCCCCTCGTCCTTCCCTAATGGCTCCCCCAAACCTAACCTCCTCGGCCACCAGCTCCTCTGGCCCTGATCCCTTCCCTAACCTGCCTGGTGGCTGGCTCCCTGATCCCCAGACCTTCCTTGGCAATCCCCCAACCCACCATATCCTTCTTTTGTTGGCTGGTTCCCCATCCCCAACTCCCCCACCCAGGGCCCCTTCCCTCTTACCCGGCCACTGGAGCTGCTACCTGGCCACAGGCTATTCTCACCCTGAACATGCATCTGAGCATTCTCAAGGTGGGAGATCTGTAAACTACCCCAGCCTGGCACAGCTCCCTGCTGGCCAGAAGAATGCTTCTTCTGGGCCGTGTAGGGCCCACAGCTGCCAGACATGCATGGGTGGCAGTGATGACTATGCAGGTGAGCGATGGTGACTGCACGAACGTGCACCTATCCAGCTTACAGGGAACGTTGGTCTGAACAACTATTGAAGGCCTTCTCTGCCCCATGCTGATGCTCACTGGCTTCTGCCTGTGAAAAACTCCAAGAAACTTTCCCTTTGGATTTTCCTGCTTATGCCCCATGTCATTCTTCTTGCTCAGCATCTTCCAGCTGGGGACTCTTCTCTTCCTTTTCCTTCACCGTCCTATCACCTGGATGGATAGAAAGAAAATCCAGACATAAGTCACTGCCTGTGCTGGAGAGAAAGAAAATTTCAGAGAGAGGAAGGGGAAAGGTGTAAAGTACACTAAGGACTCTTGGATGTGGTTACTTTGACTCAAGTCTTCACACTGTCATGTGGATGCCAGAGCCCTACTTCCAGCACAGGTTAGAGAAGTCCTAACCTAGGGTTAAACTACAATGAAGACAATCAAGCCCAGGGTTTCTTCACACAGGTCATCCAATGAGAGTTGCACTAAACCTGGGATTACATTTCAGTTTAGAGATATCCACTATCTTACACTGTGCATATTTATCAAAGAAGTCTTACATGACATGGAAGGAAGATTTGCATTATAAGAAAACCAATTGATTCCTAGTTCCACGTTTGCTAATTTGACAGAGTAGCAGGAAATGGAGAAGTGACAGAAATTCATAAGACAGAAGAGCAAAGCTCAGAGATAAAAACCACAAATCAGGACTCAACCTTTCTCTACCTTACACTTTGAACTTGGAGTCTGACCCATTCATTCCTTCACTGATTGTTTTTACTGGCACACAAATGCTACTGGCTCAGAAAGGCAACCAGACTGAGGCATGTCGGGCAGGGTCGTAACTAGGGCAAGGTGAGCAGAGCAAAGCCCCACATGCTGAATTTTAGAGGATGCCCTGTTGCATGGCCGGCAGCCACATCTGCAGCCCCTACATGGCCCTGGAGGCACATTCCTCTCTGGGTGCCAGGCTGCAGCTGTGGCTGTGGCTGTAGGAGTTAAAAATCTCCTGGCCTGCCCTGAGCATGCTTGGGGCGTAGGGGCCAGGGAGAAGCATGTCTATAGCCAGTGCAGCCCTGGGCCTGAGGACTGTGCTGGCGCTGTGGACAGGTAAGGGAGCCTCCACCACTGCCAGCAGGCCACGGGGAGCCAGATCTGTCCCCACCTGCTTCCACCAATGGTGGGAGCTCCCTGCTGCCTCTGGCAGCAGCTAGGGATGGATCAGGGCTGGGGCTGGCGTCTGGGGCTCCTTGCCCCAGGCACCAAAACTTCTAGTTATGGCCCGGATGTGTGGAAGGAATGTCCTCTGAAGGCATCAGTTGTTTCCCCACATTATCTTATGAATCATTGGATCCAAACAGCAAAGAACATTCATTCCCACTGTAACCATCACATCCTTTGGGACCAGAATCAATGCCTTGGAACTAAGAAGCAGTGTTCTAAAAATAAATAGTTCAACTAAGCCATAAGTCTTTATAGTTTCCATCTCCAGTGGCACAGATCTATGGTAGAGACTAGATCCAGGCCTGGGTCAGCATCCCTATAACCCACCAAAGATGAGGTGTTTAGCAGAATTAGGTATAATTTTGCAGCTATTGCGCACACAGCACACTTCCCAGATCATGAGGAATATTACCATAAACATCTGAACCAAGAGCGTCATTGTCCCGAGGAAAGACCCAGGGCCCAGGGCCCAGGGCCTGCCCTCTGGGTCCTGGCCCCGATCCCGATTTGGGGCCTTGGGCTCCTGCCGCTGCCAGCCTGGCCCCTGATTCTCAGCCAGGGATGGGGCTGGGTGAGACAGTGACTGCTGCAGGTGGCCTGGCCCGGCCTGGCCCTGGATACCCAGCTGGGAGAGGTAGGCGCAGCCATGGCCAGCTCAGCCCCAGATACCCAGGAGAGGCAGGGGGCTTGCCAGAGATTCAGGGCACTGGTACCAGGACTTGGGGCATGTGCCCTCTGTTCCAAGCACCAGCGACGCCCCTGATCTGTACAGCAAACTGTTGTCCAGAATAAGATTTCCCCTTAGTTTAGGGTTGGCCTTGACTTGCTATGTCCTGCACCTGGTTCTGATGGGTACTTCTGGCCCGAGCAGGACATATTCCCAGGATTTATAAGACAAAGTGATCAGGGGAATCTCCTCAAAGAAGGGTGAGGTGCTAAAAACAGAGGCAGGGAACTCATATGAAATGGACAGATTGCACCAGATTAAATGGTTATACAGGAATTGGTTAACACAGTGTAAAAAGTTTTTGGCCAGCCCTTGTCAAGATCAATGTTCCCCCTAATTTTCTGTAGGCTGTGTATGCAAAAAATTTCTTTGTGTGCACTAATACTATCACTGTTGAATTTTTTTGTGTGTGCTTTATTTTGTTGTGTGCATGGGTTTCACGACCTGTGTACATGTGCACACTCACGCAGCTTAGAGGGAACAGTGGTCAAGATGTTTCTGACATTACACACCTGTGTGGAGTCTCCTACGTCTTATCAAGCCTGAGCTCCACCTAAAGCTTTTCCTGCATTCGAGGCATCTGTAAGGACTCTCTCCAGTGTGGACTCACCAACGTCAAGTGAGTTGTGAGCTTGAACTAAATGTTTTTCCACATTCATAACATGGTCTCCTGTGTGGATTCTCTGATGTGCAATAAGATGTGAGTGACATTTGAAGCTTTTCCTGCATTCGGTACAAGTGTAGGGTTGCTCTCCTGTGTGTATTCTCTGATGTATGCGATTGTCTGAGTGCTGTTTGAAGCTCTTCCCACACTCAGAGCATGTGTAAGGGCACTCTCCTGTGTGGATTCTTTGATGTGTGATAAGGTTTGAGCGTTGTTGGAAGCTTTTCCTGCACTCAGGGCATGTGTAGGGTCGCTCTCCAGTGTGGATTTTCTCGTGTCTGGTAAGGTGTGAGCGCTCTTTGAAGCTTTTTTCACAGTGAGAACATGTGTAGGGTCGCTCTCCTGTATGGATTTTCTGATGTATAATAAGGTGTGAGTGACATTTGAAGCTTTTCCCACACTCAGCACACACGTAGGGTCGCTCTCCTGTGTGGATTCTCTGATGTTTGATAAGGCATGAGCGCTGTCGGAAGCTTTTCCCACACTCAGGGCACATGTAGGGTCGCTCTCCTGTGTGGATTCTTTGATGTCTGCAATGGTGTGAACAGTGTGTGAAGCTTTTCCCACAGTCCAGGCATGTGTAGGGTCGCTCCCCTGTGTGGATTCTCTGGTGTGTGATAAGATATGAGCAACATTTGAAGCTTTTCCCACACTCAGTGCACACGTAGTGTTGTTTTCTCATGTGGATTCTTCTGTGTGTGTTGAAGTGTGAGCATTGTTGGAAGCTTTTCCTGCACTCAGGGCATGGGTATTGTGGCTCTCTGCTGTGGATTCTCTGATGTGTGATAAGGCATGAGCAAACTTTGAAGCTTTTCCCACAGTCCGAGAACACGTAGGGTTGCTGTCTCATTTTGGTTCTTTCTTCTCTAATAAGGTCTGAGCAGCTACAGAAGGTTCCCTCTGCACTTTGCTGACTCTCACTAAGTTTTGTTTGTGCACAACCCTGAGAAACTTTCTCTTTGGATCTTCCTGTTAATGTCTCAGGTGGTTCTACTTGCTCTGCATCTTTCTGCTTGGGATTCTTCTTCTCCATCAGTCTCACCATCCCATCACCTGGAAGCAGAGAGAGAGAGAATCCAGAGAAATGTCATTGCCTGTGCTGATGAGAAAGAAATCTTCAAAGAGAGGAATGAAAAACACAGGAACAAACCAAAAGAAATCCTGAAGAGATCAAACAAAACATAATTTGAGTTCCACTCTCTCTCATCCAAATCCCTTCCCCAACGCATAGCCAGGGATTTTTGTCCTAAACTGTTTAAAACTGCCTAATAAAATGTTGGGCAAGACACTGGCAGGGAAGCCTCAAAAGGCATTTCAATTCTTGAAAGGCAATAATTGATTTGGTTACCTGGTTATGAAATGTTAACAGTATCAGAACATCTTGAATATTCAAAACAATAATTAGTGATAAGACACATAAGAGTTAGTGGTAAGGAAATTCAAGAACTGGCAACTGAGAAATTATCCCCCTTGTCACTGCCAAGGGTACCCTAAACACTGCTTACCTAACCCGTAAATTATCACCCCTCACTCATCTCCCCTTGTATCTCTCTATGTATCCCCTAGTAGTAGAGTGTCATCCCACACTCAACCCTCCTTCTAGCTTTACCCTGTGTCCCTTGCATAGTCACTGAAGTGTTTTCCCCTCACTCAGCTCTCCTCAGTGTCCCTCATATAGCCCTCAGAACCTCGTCCCTCTACACCAGAGGCATCAAATTCATTCAATGTGGAGGGCCACACTGGAGGGTAGGACACCTGCCGCAGGCCATGTGACTACACAGGCTCCACAACCCTTTCTCCTTCCACATTCAGAGTGGCATGGACTCCCCTTTCCCCTAACCTGCAGGCTCTCAGCCAACTTCCCTTTACTCTGCCCTGTGGGTCTCCCCCACCCCAGCTAGACAGCTCCTGGATCCCCCCTTCCCCTTCCCTTCCTACTTCGCCAACCCTGTGGCGGTAAGCAATCAATCCTTCTCAGTCACAGCTGCAGGCAGGCAGGGCTCCTGCCTCCTCCTCTCCCCACCCACTCACTGTCAGTCATTCAGTATACTGGTCTTTGGTTGGCTCAGTCCCAGCTGGCCTTCAATTGGCTCATTCCCACATGGGTCCCAGCCTCTTCTTTCTTTCTTATTTGTGATCCATGCAATGGGCTGTCAATCAGATTAGCATGCTGGTTGACTGACTGTGAACAGGCAGGGAGGGGGGGCAGTGCTGATTCTCCAGCCTAACCTGCTGTAATTGAACCACTGATTGGTTGGCAGACCACAGCAGAGCTGAGCCAGGCTTGACTGGAGTGCTTCCATTGTTCCCCCTGTGCTGTGACTCGGATCAGGATCACGTGAGTCAGAAGCAGGCCTGGCCCTCCTTGGCAGCCTGTTGTTGCTGTGCACTGCTGTAGAGAACTCCCAGAAAGACTGGGCAGCAGCTTCGTGGGCCGGATCTGGCCTGAAGGCTGTAAGTGTAAGGGGGCTGATAGCCCCTTACTGAGAGTGAATGGGCCTTTTGATTGGCCACTCCCGCTTGGAAGCAGGACTCTGAAACAGAAAGCCCCAGGGCCAGTGGGAGAGGCCAGTGTCCCAGAATGGCCTGATTGATTGAAAGTGCTCCCCCGCCCCTGAGCTGAAACTGCAGGCTGGACATGCCTGGGCAAGCCAGTGTGTGTGGGGGGCCGAGCTAAGGAGGAAGCACTAAGCAGCCAGCAGCTGGGAGCCAGAGGACGCAGGAAGAGAGGCCGGGCTGAGCTGATTTGTGCAGAGGGGACCCACAGCAGCTGGACCAGCAGAAAGCCAAGTGGAGCTGAGCAGAGCAGAGCTGGAGGCAGTGACAGAGCCAGAGGTGCCTGAAGCTGGGGCAGGAGGCCAGAGAAGGGGCCCAAGGTGCTGAGCTCATCTGTGCAGCCCCACAGCAGGAGGGCCAGAGGAGCCCCACTGAACCCAAGCAGCAGCTGGGAGCCGGAGTTGCAGCCATCTGGAGCCGGGTGTGGTGAGCAGCTGGGGAGCAGTGAAGGGGGGCTGACGCTGGGAAGAAGGGCCCTGCCCCTGGAGCTTGGGGACGTGTGGCCACAGCTGGAGCCTGCATCTGGCCCCCTGGATCATCCAGTCGCAGCCAGGCCTGGGCAGAGGGCTTGCAACGTGGAGGACAGACTGTGAGACTGTTCCTCAGGCCCCAGAGACTCTGTTTGTAGTGCTCCCACACCAGGCAGCGGCGTTGGGGGTTTACTGTTCACCTTTTTCCCCTTTTTCTCTATTTTCTTATTGGGTTATTCTTTTTATTTCTGTATGCTTAAATAAATTGTATATAGTGTATATAGTAACTGGTGGGCCAGAAGAGTGGTCAGTGTGGTCAGCACCCCGGAGTGGGGACACCCTAGCCCTGTCCGGAGAGACCACGATAAGAGTGGGGGTCGAGCCCCCAGAAATCCTGGGGCCCAGCCTTGTCGGGGTTACAGAGACTCCTCCAAACAGGAGATGGGGAGGTGAGCCTTTGAGGTCAGGCAGGCCTTGGGGTAAAGGAAGTGGGAGCAGGGACTCAGATCCTTTTGCTACACACCTTCACCGGGGTGGTATACAAAGTCTGGGAAGTTCCCCACAAGAGCGGGTCCATCCCCACCTGCTCTACTCCCTCCCTAATGACACCTACACTATATGTGTCCCTTCCACCTCCCCTCCACCAGCCTTACCAGTGACAGTTTCTGGAGTGTCAGAGGCAGTAGAAAGAAAAAGACTTCTACCCTAGCAATATGGAAGAAACAACTAGCGAGAGAAAGCAAGGAGGAGACACCAAGAAAGAGAAAAAAAAGAGGTTTTTTTTCAGACCAGAATCATTGGTGATTTTCATCAGAAAGCACAGCTCTGCCTCAGATTTTTGAGTGACTAACAGAATCTGGGCCATATACTCATAATCAAAAGTTAATCCCTTGCTAGGACAGAGCAGGAAGACCTTTAGAGGGATTTTATAAGGTTATGTAAATAAGCAATGCCTATGTATGCACATGAATAAATCTGGCTGCCTGCAGTCTGAGTGAAGGTGTGGGTTTCCAGGCATCCAGTAACTGTTTGATCAACATTTGCTGAATGTTTATATTATTAAATTTCTGTAAATGTGAAAACCATTCAAAACCTTATTGTTTAATTACTTGAATTGTTTAGTTTATCTCATGGCAAAGACTATTATATATACTGTTCTAGAGCTGTATTTTCCTAAGCTTTCACTTTGTGTGCTATACATATTCTAAGAGCTGCGACAAGTAAAATATTAAGAGTTCAAAGTAGTCTGAACTAACAGATTTTTAGTTTAAATCTCCTGGCATTAATAATCATTTTGAATAAACAATGAATTTGTTGTGGAAAGATGTACTGATCTCATTGTCAATTCTTAACAGAGGGCTGTATCCATGCTTCTTTTAGGTTTATGGAAAACCATTAAGTGAGCAGACCACACAGATTTTATCCCAGGTATTTCTGGACAGGTAGTGTCAGTGAATTATTTTTGATTTTCTGGGATAATAGGACAAACAGAGAGGAGTCCATTCTGGGTCCACATCCCACTCAAGTGGAAGGAAAACTAGGGATGGAGGTAGGCAGGTGTAAGTCAGGAGAGGTGGGAAGGGAAGCCAGGAGTGACATTAACCATAAGGATGCCACACCTGCTGGGAAAATTTGTAAATTCAGAGAGCTCACAACACTTCAGCAGGTAATCCCACATGTTTCCATCATTCATGGACAGCTTTTGAGCTGGTTTAGCTCATGTCTTACCTGCCCAGGCACCTTTCTTCATCTCTTTTTCCTCGAAGCCCTGGAGATCCGTCACCCACGGCTCTTCTCCTCACTCTGGCTGTGAGATCACATCAGGTTTGGAAATTCGAAAACCTGCATAAGAAGAAAAACCAGTGAGAGCAGCTGAATTGGTGGAATACTCGTCACAAAAAGTATTCCATGATTTTCCTTCAGCTCATTCTTCAGCTTTATGAGGCCAGATTCCTGGGCTCCAAGCAGCAGGACAGTAATCAGGAGCATTGCTTAAAAAAAAAAAAAAAAAGATTCGTGGCACAGGCCCCTGCCCGGACCCAATCCACTCCCAGGATGCTCCACCCCCTTCACCACTTCCAGGGCCCCAGTCCCACCCCTGTGCTGCTCCCTGCTGCTCCAGACCCCCTGCTCCTGTCTCCCTGCCTGGCTTCCATGATGCTCAGGAGTTGCTCCCCCTACACCCCGCTGCTCCCAGAACACATGATCTCTATGCTGCTCCTAGCACCCCTGGCCATCTTCCCTCTTCCAGGGCCCCGGTCTGAGAGCCTCCCTCTCCGTGCCACGCCGACTGCTCCCAGGACTTCTCCACTGCTCTCAATGAGCCCCCCCAGCCATATCACATCACTCAGGCATTGCTCCAGGCCCTGCCCACCCTGCTGCTCCTGGGGGTACCCCCCTGTCACTCCCAGGGCACCTCACCTCTGCACTGCTCCTGCAGCACCTGACCACTGCACAGGCACTCCCCTCCCCCTGCTTCCAACCTCCCTCCCCCAGTAGCCTCCATGCCACTCCAGGGTCTCCTCTGCGGCTCCCAGGGCATCCTGCCACTTGGCCATCATGCCACTTCAGCACTTGCTCCTGGGACCTGTACCTGGCCCACCATCACTCCTCCCAGCCCCTTAGTCCTGGCTCCATGGCCAGCTCCCAAGACCCCCAAACATTTATATTTGCTGGAGCAGGGAGGGGATGCCTAACACAGCTGGTTCAGTTCTGCTGCCCTGTTCTGCTCTGGGCTACATGCCTGGGAGTGTGACAAAGTGGGAAATTTAAAATGGCCCTGCTGGCCCCAGAGCAACTGGGGTTGCTGCTCAGCACATCCGGGGCACGTGTCCAGCAAAAGCAGCACCCTGACAGTAATTATAATTGATCAAGTTCATTGCACCAGTTCTAAAGGACCGGTAAACAATGGGTCCCCGCTGTTCTAAGCACTGTGTGAACACAGAATGGTATCAGTCCATGCATCAAGAAATTAAAACCTAAACAGGCAAGACAAACAGTGGGTAAAGAAAGGGTTAGAACATGGGAGCAGACTGAACAATGTAACGCCAGACAGACAAATCTGATGGACACAGGCATATCTTGATACTATTGCATTAACTATGATGGGGTATACAACACCACTCTTGGCCTGACAGGCTTAAAGGACACTGTTGTGCACAGGTACCATTGCTCTCTTCCGTGGTCTGTGGGGCAGAGTTCATCTGGAGGACCTGGTTAAAAAATGCTCATAAACCCAGGGAAATAGGGGAAAGTGAACAGGTTGAAGAGCAGACAGGTCTTCCTCTTGTCAGATCCCAGAGGCACTGTCTGGTTTACCCTCCACTATAAAAGCTGACCATTTATTTCTACCTTTTGTTTCCTATCTTTTAATCATTTCCAGGGGTGTAGCTGCATTATTCTAGTTCAGCAAAACTTTTAAGAATTCATGATATAGGAGGGAAAATCCTCTCATGGATCAGTAACTGATTAAAAAGTAAATGAGGCGTCCTGTGACATTTTTAAAGATCAACAATTTTATTTATCATATGAGCTTTCATGGGTAGAATCCCAGTTTACCAGACACTAGAAAGCGAAAACTTTCAGCATGGAAGGTAAAAAATAAATACAGTGAAGGGTAAGTCACTACATCAGTTACAATTATTTCCACAAATCAAACAAGTTGTTTTGATTGAAACAGTATGAACAACAGACAAGGTCAGGAGTTTGAAAGGTAGGAGGGAAGGGGGAGGTGGTGAGTGAAATCATGTTGTGTCATGAGAAAACCACTCTAAATCTCTGTTCAAACCCAAGTCAGTGGTGTCAAATGTACATATGAATTCCAATCTTGCAGCTTCCCTTTGAAGCTTTGATTTGTAGCTTCTCTGCTGGAGCATTGCACAGCGACTGACATATTTTTTGCAGCGTGAAGAGAGGACAAAGTGTTCCGCTATTGGTTTTTGAATGATGCCATTCCTGATACCTGATTTGTGTCCATGTGCTCTTTCGCACAGAGACAGTTCAGTTTGTCCAATGTATAGGCCAGAATGGCATTGCTGGCACATAATGGAATATATCATTGGTGGAGGAGCACGTGAATAAGCCAGTGGTTCCCAACCTTTTCTCTGCCATGGCACACCTTGATACCTTCAAATTTTTTGAGGCACACCACCTGTCAAGGCTGTTTCCCCACTCTGGCATTCTGAATGCAGAAGGTGGAGGCCTGCAAGAGGACTTCAAAGCCACTGCCCTAAAGCCTGGTCTTAAAACTCTCCAAGGCCTCCAATTCCTCGCCTTGGAATGGTATTGCTGCCACCACCCAAATGCAAAAACCTCTTAAAACCCAGGAAGGCATACTCGGGAATTCCTTCCTGTGAGGTATCCTCAATCACTTTTATTCCTCTCTCAGGAGAATGGCTGAACCCCAGCTGGGATATCAGCTGGAAATGGAACAGAATCCCCTTTAATAGCTGGGTGTGCAGTCTGAGGCACATGCACACAAACCTCTTGCCCTTCAGGACACAGAATCAGAGCTTACTTAAAAGGTAAAAATCTTTAATTAAAAAGAACAGATAAGAAACAGAGAGTTGCTTCTCTGAGATTTAACTTAAGTAGTTACAGGGTAGTGGGAGGGGGTATATGTGCTCAGCACAGAGAAATCCAAAAACAAACCAAAACAAAGAAATACCCTGACCACGCCTAAGTAAATATTCCCTGTTCTACTCACACCTGGTCAGTCACAAACCTGAGCTTATCTTGGGTAAGGATGTCACCAGATCCTTCCTCAGGCCTCTCTGGCCTACTCCTAATCCTCCCAGGAGCTCAGCTGCATCCAAACAGGAACAGGCAACGCTGCTGCTCCAATTAAAAAAAACCCTGTGCTTCATTCCTATTGGCTGTCCTGGGACTCACTGACCAGAATGTTAACCCCTTCCTTCCCAAGGGTTACTACACTAGCATTAAAAAACCATGAATATTCAAATTAACTTAAATTACCTATGAATATTCATGAACCATTGCAGTGTTTCGGAAATGCTGCTATGTGGGGTAGTAGCGGTAGCAGAGCAGGGGGGTGGCAAAACAGGGGCGGTCAGGAGTCGTGTGCAGTGGCAGGAGTGAGTGTGGGGAGCAGCGCAGGGCAGGGGTGGCAAAAGAGGACAAGGGCAGCCATGTGGGGAACAGCACATGGGTGGCAAGAGAGGAGAGAGGAAGGGAGAACAAGAGTGGCTTTGTTGGGAGGATGGGGGGAACCTGGGGAGCAGCAGGGTAGGGCAGGGGAGCATGGTGCAGCACCCACTTCCCCCTTCTCCACAGTGGCTCCCTGCCACCCAGGGCAAATCCTCACCCCCCACTGCTGCTCCCTCCCACCCCACTGGGTCCCATCCTTCCCTCCCCCAAGCCCCCTACTGTCTGTGATGGACCCTCCCATCACTGCAGGGGCCAGAACTAGGCCTCCAGCCCCCAGCTACATCCCCTCACCCAAACAGCCACCCCATCCTGCAGCTACACACCTCCCAACCAAAAAGCCACTCCGCAACCCCAGCTACATACCCACTGCTACACACCCACTCCTGCTACACACACATACTTGGCCCACACAACCCCCAACAGCCCCCCCACCCCACCCAAAGCCCTTACCTGGGCTGTTTGCAGGCTGGCTGACACAAGCTCCTCTGCCCTGCAGGGGGAGATTCACACACTCCCAGCCTCCTGCAGCTCTCTGCTAGCTCAATTAAGGTGGAGCCACTGAAACTGTGTTCCAGCTGCTTGTGCTATTTTTCGGGGGATCCCTGGAACTCCATGTTCTGGTGCCTTCCTATATTTTTAGGGAGGCCAGAACGCTGCCTGCCTAAAAATAGGGGGCCCTGCAACTGTGTTCCCATGCCTTCCCCCTTACTTTAACCCCTGCCTTTTCCCAGCCCTGCACAGCTCATGTGGCTGGGCTGAGCAGTGAGGGAACTTTAACTGCAGATCTCGGGGATGCTCACTGCACACTGGCTGGGAACCACTGGAATAAACCCTTGATGTAGTAGCTGGTTTGATTAGGTATTATGATGGTTTCATTTGTGCAAATATGAAAGCAGAGTGGGCAACGGCGTTTCTTGCAGGGATATATGCCTTCCTTAGTGTTTCTGTTCTATGGTCCGTAGTTGCCAGTATTTGCTAAAGGTTGCGCGGCTGTCTGTAAGCAAGGAAACGGCTGTCTCTCAACATCTGATAAAATCTGAGGAAGTGGAATTCACTGATGAAATCTCATGGGATAAATAAAATTGATAGTCTTTAGAAGTGTTGCAGGACTCCTTGTTCATCCTTTAACCAGTCACTGATCCACGAGAGGATCTTCTCTCCTATGCCATGTTTGCTTAAAAGTTTGGCTGTAGGATCTTGTCAAAGTGCAAGGACACTCTATCCTTTGGATCATCCCTGTCCACATGTTTATTGACCTCTCAGAGAGTTCTAGTGGGTGGATGAGGCATGATTTCCCTTTATAAACATCATCATAAATGAACATGACCTGCTGGTGAAAAGTTATGTTCTGGCCTTTACTAGAGTCTTAACCAATTTGCCTGACGCTGAAGCGAGGCTTATCAAATGGTAATTGACAGGATCACATCTGAAGCCTTTTTTAAAAAAAAACATTAGTTGGGTGCAACTCTTCAGGTACACAGGATGAGTTAAACAGCCTACAAAGAGTTAATGAGGCAGAGCTACAAACAATTCATTAGATAGGCCACTGTTGGGCAGAACTAGAAGGCCTGGGTAACCCTTCTCACTCATGATGGATCCAGTGGCAAAGGAAAAGGCAGGACTAGGATAGAGACAAGGAGCTGGCAGCAGGAAGGGGCTGAAGTGAGGGACTCCACAGCCACTCTCTGGACATTAGAGGGGGAAGCAAAGAAACCTCGTTGGAAAGGGTGTAGGAGCAATTCAGGAAAATGGCAACCAGGTTTAAGATAGTGCAGAACTTGGCTGATTATGGTGTTTCTCAGCCGGTACTCTGTGGAACACTGGTGCTCCTCAGGCACAGTGCAGATGTTCTGTGACCCACCTGGCCCCTCTCTATGGGGGGGGGGGTAAGTGGGGTGGGGGAAGGAGCAATTTAACACCCAAGCTGCAGCAAAGCTTCCAGGTATGCAGCAGCAGATGTTGAAGAACATCTGGAAGCTTTGCTGTGACTGGGGCATTTCTCTCCCGACACTGTTACTAGCTTTATTGAGAATGCTTTCATCAGGTGTTCCATGTAAAGTAGTTAATACCTTTAGGTATTCCCCAGTCCACTGAAGGTTGAGAAATACATGATGGCTCTGTTGACATCATGGGTCTCAAACTCAAATCACCATGAGGGCTGCACGAGGACTAGTATGTTAGTTCGAGGTCTGCAACACTGAAACCTTTTCATACAGCAATATTGCAAATATTGGCAACAATAGTGTCGTTGTGGACTGCAGGAAATAGAATCATAGAATCATAGGCTGTGTTCACACACAGGGGGTTATTTCGATACGGTTGTTTTGAAACAACTTTTATCGAAATAATGCCTTATTTTGAAATAACTTAATTCGAATTAACAGTTTGTTAATTTGAATTAAGGAAAAAAGCTCAAAGTGAAATAGCAGTTTCAGGCAACAGTTATTTCGAAACAAGTCACTGTTGTTTCGAAACAACATGTTCGGACAGCATTGTTTTGAAACAATCATTTTGAAACAACGTTGTTTCGTCCCCATATGAGGTCTAACTTGTTTCGAAACAACCGTGCGTCGTGTGAACAGCCTAAATCTTATTTTGAAACAACCTCTTTTGTTTTGAAATAAGAGGGCTGTGTGAACACAGCCATAGGGTTGGAAGGGACCTCAGAGGTCATCTAGTCCAACCCCCTGCCAGAGGCAGGACCACTTCCACTAAACCATCCCAGTCATGGTTTTGTCCAGCCGGGCCTTAAACACCTCCAAAGATGGAGACTCCACCGCCTCCCTCAGCAGCTCATTCCAATGCTTCACCACTCGCCTAGTAAAAAAGTTTTTTCTAATATCCAGCCTCGACCTTCCTAACCGCAACTTGAGACCATTGCTCCTCGTTCTGTCCTCTGTTACTACCGAGAACAGTCGAACTCCATCTTCCTGGGAGCATCAAAAATAGCTTTAGGGACCGTGTGTTTGAGACCCCTGGTCTACATCCACTTATTTGGCTAGTTCGGACTAACCATGGCTTTTTAGTTCGAACTAACCGTGCGGCTTAGTTCAAACTAAAATGTTAGTTTGAACTAGAAAAAGCAGCTAGTTTGAACTAATTTGGCTAGTGTAGAAACGGTCCAAATTAGTTCAGCCTAAGCTTGCTTAGTCCAGATTAATAGGCCAATGCAGACATAGCCATAGAGTCCCTGACCTGAAACGTGGAGTAGAGGGAACCACAAGAGACTAGGTATGATGAGCACCCTGGCACAAGCTGTGAATGGACCCCATGACAGCAGTCAGTCATATACCACACTTAGTAAATCTGAAATTCCATATCTGAGCTCCATCTGAAGTGTTGGATGAATCCCATCTGGTCCCAGGACTTACTGCTGATTAAGTTATCCATTTGTTCTTAAAACCCCCTCTACTCATTCCTCAATCTTGGACAGTTCCCTCAGATCTGTCACCTAAAATGTATCGATCAAATGTGGGATTCTCCTTCTGATCCTCTGCCATGAAGATAGATGCAAAGAATTAATTTAGCTTCTTTGCAACAGCTTTGTCTTCCTTGACTGCTCAGTTAGCACCTTGATTGTCCAGTGGCTCCATCCACTGTTTGGCAGGTTTTCTGCTACCAATGTCCCTTCATTAATTGAGGTACTTGAAAATAATATGCAGTTTGCTTTTGTAGGTGCTCTTCAAATTCTCTTTGACTTGTAAATTATACTCCTAAACATTACTTGCCAGACTTTACGATCTTTTCTATTATCCCCAGCAGGATTTGCTTTGCCATTTTAAAAGGATATCTCTTTGTCTTCAAGCCCCCTTTTTATTCACTTGTTAAACTACAATAGCATTTTTAAAAAAATTCTCTTACTGTATTTTATTTGTGGTATGCATGTGGTATGAGCTACTTTTATGGCGTGTTTAAAAAAAGTTTCCACACAGTTTGCATGTACTGCACTCGTCTTTTTTGCCACCCTACGACTTTTGGGTTTAAAATCAACACAGGGCTTTACCATTACTTCCTCCTACTCATTTCTAGGGAATAGGGACAGCAGTGAATCTATGTTCTTCTAGGTGTCCCCAGTTCTGGCTACTGCTTGGTTACTCTTTACCCTTTGGTAGTAGCAAAGAGACCCTCAGAGTTTGCACTACATTCAACAGAGGTTCATTCCTGCTGGCTGCCAAAGGGTGAAGTGTTCTTCACAAGTAATTCCTATTTCAGAACTGAAAAACTCATTATACCTAATAAACTCCCTTCACTGTATTTATCCTTAAAAGGTAGCAGGTGAGCTCTACCAGGTAATCTATTAGTTCTGATCATTGAAAGGTGTATGTATGAGTAATAGTTAAAAAACAACATAAGGTAACTATATTGCACTCCAAGGCCATGATCTGTAAGTAACTCAACAGGGAACCACATGTCTCAGCAATGGCCCACTTAAGCAAGAGGAAGCTGTCACCCCTTGCAGACTGGTAGCCATGGGGTGCTTTACCACCTGAAGCAGCAGATCAGTGTATACAGTGAGTGCGTGGAAGCTAAGGGAATGGGCACCTGAGCATAACCAGGTCTAGCCCACTTATTGCTAGGTCATAGACAGAAGAAAATCAGGGCTCCTGCTTCCCATTGTGAGCTATTCCCAGCAAGTGCCATTGAGACCGACTCTCAATTCCACTCTTCAGGGAGTTGTGGTAATATTTCTATTATTCCTGCTTGTATCAGAAGTGACACTCGGCAGTCTTTACACTAACAGTAGGGTTGGTTATAAAGTGCACTGAGAACCCTTGTCTTACCAGAGGGAAGCAAATGTTAAGATATAATCAATGTTGGCCAAAGTCCTTGAGCCAGGCTGCTGTAGGAACCACCTTGGTGCCTTTTCCCTGGGTCTGTCTACTTCCAGGATTGCTCCCTGTCCTGTGAGCCCAGTTCTTCTGCTCCTCAAAACAGGCTGAGTGCACATGTGCTCTACACACACACAAACTGGGAGCCTCCCATTCACTGGTGGCAAGTGTTCAGTCCTGGCAGTTGCTGTTCTTTGGCACTGATATAGCCTAGTCCCAGTCAGCACTTTAATGGGCACTTCCTATCACCTGTGGCAGCTGTTTGCACTCAGAGCAGAGCAATACCAAATGCAGAGGAAAGCTGAGGGGTGTATTGGAATAATAGAAATATTACCATAACTCCCACATCCATCACAAATCTCCTGGCAAGAGCTATCAGACAGAAAGGAAGGCACTGGGATTGGCCTTTAGTCCACGGAACACAATAAAGTGCAAGGGGACTGAAAGCCTCAAACACTGGTCATTGTAGAAAGGCATGAATGTCCCTGCCCAGAGAGATGTCATCACCAGAGCTGGATATCCACAAACTGATGGCCTGCACAGACCTTGGAGGGGACAAAGGTGTGACTCCCCCAGGCCCATGAAATTAGACAAGCGGTTCTCAGGAATGATGGAATCTAGTCAGTCATGTGCTGTTTGAGGGAGTATTAAAATACCCCTGTGTCTGTCTAAGACTGGGGAATTAGACACTACAATTCAGGTGCAGGAGACTAACTCCTCTGGCACAAGTTGTGAGAAACAAGAACAGCTGGTGCCACATGACCTCAGAAGGGACAAGTCCCCAGCAAAAAAGGAACAGTCATGGAAGCTCTAAGTCAGACATTCAGTTCAACTCCATCCAACAAAGATAAATGACACAAAATGCTATCAGTCACACTCTTTTGACCATGACTGACAACATCAAACACACACATGACCAGAAATGATAGTGAGGAAGTACATGAGAGGAGGAGTGAAATATGGAAACTGGTCAGACATGCTGGGCTGTCAAGGGCTGGAGTTCTCACCACTCAGCTTCTGCAGCGACCCACCCAGCTTCTACTGACTAGGGCACAGGAATCCTTACCCAGTGAGGCCACAACATCATAGTTCTCCTGCATGACCTCCCTATAGAGCGCTCGCTGACCAGGGCCTAGCAGAGCCCATTCTCCCTCTGTGAAGTACACAGCCAGCTCCTCGAAGGTCACCGGTCCCTGAAAGAACAAGAAGTGCCCACTCACAGTTCGCTACCCACTAACACCACCATATTATTCACAGGAAAACAGGGCCAGTAAAATGAAGGTTCTGGGAGGAACATGGTAGCAGGGTTCCTTCCCTATTCTGCCCGGAACAGTCAGGCGGCATCAGTGTGAGGGGAGAAAGAGAGAGTCCTTGGTTCCTGTCAGCAGACATATGGAGTGAGGGTCTTTACATGTATCACGCACCTGCTAGTGAGATGCTGATACAGAAGATGGAACCCTGGGAGAGTCCAGGGATGACCTGTGGTTGGAATCCCAAAATCCTCCTCACAGAATCATACTGGATTACAAATGGGCAAAAGGGTAAGATCACAGGAAAGAATAGAAATCAGAGCACCCTTCAAATTCTATTAAATTCATAACAGCTACAAAAAATCAGAGGGGAAGCTATGGACAACAGAGTTTAGGAGAATACAAAGGATTTCTTAAAATATATTAAGAACATGAAGAATCCTAACAATGCTAATGGTTCATCTTTGTAATAGAATAATACAAAAAAGGCCAAAGTGATCAGTGAATACTCCCGTTCTGCATATGGCAGAAAAAACAAGATGATACAAGTCATATCAGATGACAATAATGACACTCACTTTTTCCCAAAATTTACTTACAGTGTTCAATGTTAAAGAGCAGCTACCAAAGTTAGAAATTTTAAAATCAGAGCTCCTTAAAACTTGCACCTAGGAGTTTTAAAAACAGGCTGGGGAGTTTGCTGAATCATCGCTGTTGATTTTCAGTGGGTCTTGGAACATTGGGAAAGCTTCAGAAGACTGGAAGAAAGATAGTCTTGTGCCAATATTTAGAATGTGCAAAAGGGATGGCCCAGGTAATTCTAGAACTCTCAACTGGACATTGATACTAGGCAAGATAAGTAAGTGTCAGCAGTCAAACTAATAGAGAACTAGAGGAGGGTAATACAATTAATACTATTAACACTGATCAAAACAGGTTTAGATCCTATCAAACTAACAGTGTTTCATTTCTGGTGAGATTAGACGTTTGGTTGATAAAGATAATAGTTTTGATGTAATATATGCAGTCTCCTGTCAGGTATTTGAATTGGTATAGAAGAATCTTTTGAGTGAACAAGCAGATCACCACAGAAGTAAGATTGCACGCATTAAAGAAATTAAAACCAGCTAACTGATAGGTCTCAAGATGTAACTAAGCGGGGAACCATGGTTGACTATGTGTGCTTTTTGTGGGGTCACAGAGTGATAGGTTCTTGACCCTCTGCTCTTTAATATATTTATCAACAACCCAGAAGAGAAAATTAATTGTCATTGATAAGATCTGCAAGTGACAATAATATTGGGGGAGTAGCTAATGTCACTGTTTATTAGAAAGTTCAGGCTCCAGCACTGGGTGTCTGGTAAGTCTTTCCAGTTCTGCCTGGAGATGATTTCCTGTGTCACAAACAGGGGAAGTCCCACTCTCAAAAGCCATGAAGCTGAAGTTCTGTAAATCTGAGTTTCATCCGGCACCAGTAGGATGATCACAACCTGTCCCCTCCATTTTCAGCCTTGTGTATTTCCTGTCTCCTTTCTCTCACCTCCTGCAGCTCCTATCTTCCAGTGAATATCCAGCCCTCTCACCAGCTCCCTGATAATCCCTTACCTGAGCCATTTCCATTCCCCTGGGGTGGGACAATGCAGAGCAAAACATGGATGTTATTCTGCAGCCTGTTAAGAAGAGCAATCACAGAGATTTCAGAAGGCATTTTGTCCATCTCATACCACCTACCCTTCCCAGGGTCTCCCTGCCATCACATTTTAGATAATGCTGCACTGAGAAACACAGTATGTCTACTAACTTCTTTATAATACCACCCAGTGGTTAAAGTATAATTTGGCAGGATCCAGAACCCTCCTAATCTCCAGGCCCCCTTCCCATATTGTCCGGGCCCCATTCATGCATCTGCGGGCCCCAGCCCATGTAGGCATTTTTGAGCCCACCAGCTCCTTCTTCACACATGAAGCACAGCCTTAATCTACTTCACCCCAGCTTTGCCCCCAAGTCCCCACTCCAGACCTCCTAACCCCCCAGTCTTAACTCCACCCCATCCCCTTCCCCACCCCCCTTCAGTCCCCTTGTCCCCATTCCCTCAGTTTAGCCCTCCTTCAACCACGCAGGCCCTGTCCCCCTGTGGCATTCCCCCCTCCATCCCCACCCCCTAGCAGCCCCTGGCCCAATCTGACCCCAGACCTGATCCGGCCATGGGCCACACCACCAGCTGAGCCAAGCTGCAGGACAGGCCCGAAATTGCACCACATGCCCCCCCCCAACCCCCCACAAGTCCAGCCCAACTCTCCCCAAAGCACCTGCCCACACCCCCATGGAAGGTATCCTTACCAGGCTGCCAGAGTGGAGGGGCAAGGCCACGGGCTGCTCCTCCAGCCCTGAGCATGCTCAGTCAGAGCATGCTCAGGATGGGAGCTTTAAAAACGCCCAACCTGGGAGAAGCTCCCTACTGGTTGGAAGACAGAGTCTTCCAGCTGCCAGGAAGCTTCTAAAAGTGTGTAGGGGGAACACACCAGAATGCAGTGTTCCACCCCATTCTTCTATTTTTAGGGGCCCTGGAATGCTGGCCCCTAAAATGGTGGGCCCTGGAATGGCATTCCTGCATGTTCTGGCTTACTTTAACCCATGCTACCACCTGTGTCAGTGTCACTTGTTAGATTCACATCCTTGTGAATATAACAAACCACCAGATTGAGTGATGTGAGTTACAGCGACCTCGGCACCAGCATGGACAGCAGTATGTTTTTGGGAGAACTGCAGCTGTTCTATACTCAGACCCAAAGCCTGCCCCCCACCCCAACACAGTCCCATGCCTGTTACACCGAACAGCTCATATGGGGATGTGGGGTTCTACCCTTCACTGGGCTCACCCCCGGGGTTTTTGTCCCCCCCCCCCCCCTTGATCACCCACATGGCAGTTGCTGGCACAAAGCACACAACTCAGTGTGTAAATGACCCAGACTGGACACCTGAGGACGAGGTAAAGGTGTCCCTCATTCCCTGGGTGATGCAGGGGACTCAATCCACACACCCCACGTGGCACTCACAGCTCTGCACTCATCCTCAAATCACTCCTCAGATAGTCTCCTAGGGTGGGAGATGAGACGGAAAGAGCTGGGGTGGGTAGCCCCCCTTCCCCTCCTGTGCCCCCTCTCCATCATCAGCTCCCACCCCACAGGCAGCCATGCCCTGGGGCTCCTCCCAGCTGCCCCCAGCCCTCTCCCCATGTGGCCAGTGACCAGCCCCCTGTGTCCAGCCAGCCGAGGACAAAGGGCTGCAGAGGGAGCAGGGCAGCCACGAGCCGAGGGTGTAAATTCTCCTGCACAGAGTGCAGCCAGGCCAGGCAGGGAACAGAGACACGGGCAACAGGGGGGGAGATGAAAGCCGGGCCCGGCCCCTGGCCCTGCCCGGGTCACTCCAGGGAGGGGGCAGCACCGGGCTCAATTGAAGTGCCCGGGGGGGAGGGGGCACTTGATGGGGCCATTTCTCCCCTTCCTGCCCAGCCCAGGGTGTGCCGGATCTGCCCCACATTTCTCACGAGCCCCGGGCCCAGGGGCTGTGCCGGGCGATCCCATTCTCGGTTCAGGGTGGCCCTGGGGCAGAGTCACGGCCTGGCCCTTCCCCGTGGGCGGCCCTGTACCTGGCTCTCTCTGGGACCCCTGAGTGGGCCGCAGTGCGAGGAGGATCAGGGCCCCCTCCGGGCAGAGCTGGGGCAGGGCCAAACGCCAGGGGGAGAAGAAAGCCCAAGCGAGGAAGGGGGGGGGGATTGCGTCAAGTGTGGGTCTTTGGAGTCAGCCCTTCCACTGGCTCTTTCTGGGGCCAGGGCTCGCTGTGGCTCCCCAACGTGATGGGCTGAACCACGAGGGTGGGAGGCGGGTTAAGGAGCGTTTAACACACTCCTGCAGTGCACACACACTGTGATTGTCTCACATGCTGAGTGTGCAACGCAAACAGGGAGTCTGGTGGCACTTTTGAAGACTACAAGGAGTATTTATTGCATGAGCTTTTGCAGAAGAAAAATCCCACTTCCTCAAATACTTGAAGATGGAGGAATTTACAGAATGGGAATAAAATAAATGCAGGGGAGTGTAAGTCTTAGGGTCAGGTCACACTGTTATCAAGCAACTGTTAGGATTCAAATGGCGGATGACAGCAATTTGTTCGAAGGGAGGGAAAGGAAAGGAAAAATTACCTGTTGTAATGGGGAAAGACTCCATAGTCCCTATTCAGCACTGAGTTCACAGAGCCATATCTGCATATGAATTACATTTCTGCAGTTGCTGTTTGAAGTTTTGATTTATTATTTTTGCCTGATTATGGCTGTCAACAGATTATTAATGGAATGGTCAGGAAGATTGCAGTATTCCCCTACTGGTTTTTGAATGTTGTTCTTTCTTATGTCAGCTTTGTGTCCATTTATTCTTTTGCACAGTAACTGCCCTATTTGTCCAATGTATAAGACAAGGGGAGGCATTTCTGGCACATGCTGCCATAGATCGTATTGGTGGATGAGGAGCTGAATGAGCCTTTGATGGAGGAGCTGACGTGATCAAGTCCTGTGATGGTGTCTTTTGTGTAGGTATGTAAGCAAAAGTGGCAACATGGTTTGTTCTAGGGGTATGTTCTTGCTTTAATGGTTCTGCTGTTAAGTTTGAAGCTCCTGGTATCTACTTAAAGTTGGGTGGCCATCTGTGAGCAGGAGAGTTTTGTCTCCCAAGGCCTCCAGGGATTTCCCTTACCCCTCCTACCCCTCTGAATTCTCCCCCCCCCCAAAGTTGTCAGCTAGTAACAGTGTTATACCAATTTAGTGAGCACCCCAACACCCCCCCACCTCTCCCTACACCCCCCCCCTTCAAGTCCTGGGGAGGCTGCTGCCTAAGAGAGTGAGGGAGCATTTCGTAGAATAGGCTGTAGGACCTTGATGTTCTATAGGGCTTTGATTTAAGAGTTGTAGGTGTAACCTTTCTGCCAGGGTGAGCTGGCAGAACAAAAGCCAGGTTCTATATCTAAGGGTTCCCAAGTAACATTACAGTACCAAGTGGCTTGAGCCCCCACCCAGTCTTCTGGGAAATCATGTACCATTCCCTTGGCCTCCCAAAGGGGTAAGGCTTCCTCACTTGCAAGTATGAGTCTGAGTGTGGTATACAGAACTTTTAATAGTAGTAAAACAGTACGTAAAAACCCAATAGCAGATGTCAGCACCGATTTGGAGAATCAGTGCAGAACAAGGTTCCCAGCATAATCAATCAATCAATCAATCATAGGGCTGGAAGGGACCTCATGAGATCATCGAGTCCAACCCCCTGGGAATTGAACCCAGGACCTTCCGCATGTTAAGCAGAGGTGCTATAATCCCACACAGCATAACAGAACATATAAATCCCAGTGCAAAACAGGGTTCCCCAACAAACCCCAGAGGCTGTAGGGACTGTCTTTCATGCCAGCTGCCCGCTGGCTCTGCCCACTGGTCACTCACGCTGTCCACTCACACCAGCTACTGGCTCCACCCACTGGTCACTTGCACTCTGCTCTCACCATCCATTGGCTCCACCCACTGTCTAACGGCTCCACCTGCTGGTCACTCGTGCCCTGCTTTCACCATCTGCTGGCTCTGCCTGCTGTCCACTGGCCCCACCTGTTGGTCACTAACATCATCCAGCCTACAACTGGCCACTCTTACCATCCACTGGCTCCACCCACTGTCCACCAGCTCCACCCATGGGTTACTCACTACATCTGCTGCTCCTCTTCAGTGATTCAGCTCAGAGAGAAGATTTATCTTTCTCAGTGATTTCAGCTCTTAAATCTCAAGCAGCTGCAAACAGCTTCTTCCATTAAAATGACAAAGGAAGGCCTCATAAGAAGCCCAGCCAAATCTATCATTTGACAATGGGGCCAGGGGGTGAGGCAATGCCTCAGGGCATAGTTCCAGAAGTAGCTATGCAACCCCTGACCCATCTTCCCTTTTTCAGGCTGAAATGGGCAGTGGCCTTTCTTGCAAGTTTCTTTTCTGCTAAGGATAGCTTTTAACCTTTAACTAACCTAATATATTTTGAGCCATCAAGAAAGTAACGTATCACAAAAGACAGTAATTCATGTTTCCCTTCTGTAGAATTACAGATATTGAGAGATTTGTGATCAACTAAACTCAAATACCATTACCCATATTGCCCTGCACATGTAGTTTGATTATGCTAATACATTCTTTGTGCTCATGCAAACACAAAACCCATGCAGATTAGTCCCACCCCCCCCCGAAGCTGTTTGGCAGAGCTTCTAGGCCTGCCTTACATAGGTAATGAGAATCCTACACCAGCTGCATCTCCACATAAGGCCTAGGCACAGCTCACACTTTCATCTTCCCTGCTAGTCTCATTCCCTGAATAGATCTCAGGGTCTGGAGGGCTGTTGCAAATGTACTTTCACCCCAGTAATCTATTAACTTCCTTTATCTGCAATACTGAGCCTCACAACATTCACCTTTTGAACAGTGCAACCAGCTGCCACTATGTCATTTCATTTCAGTTTTAATAACACAAATTACTGAAAACATTAATAGCTGCTAGTATCTCCACACTCACATCTGATCCTACTGTAACACTTCCTGTTTGAAATCACAATATGGTAATTTACCTTTTGTAAAATTCTAGTTCTTTGTTCTTTTCATAGCTCATTTATTCTTTGGGATCCTATAATTTCAAAATTAACTCATTTTCTGGGTTGGTGACAAAACTGCTTCAGTTTCCTTGCACCCACCAAAAGGGATTGCCTTTGTCAAGGATTTTGCCTCTCTCTCTCTCTCTCTGCAGACCCTAATGACTGAGGATGTCATTCCTTGTGTGTAGAACTTGAGTTCCAAATGTCAGATTTCTTTCAGGGCGTTGTTTCGAAACAACATAAATTCCATGTGAGGACAAAAAATTTTGTTTCAAAACAATTGTTTCGAAACAATGCTGTCTGAACATGTTTCGAAACAACGGTGACTTGTTTTGAAATAACTGTTGTCTGAACATGCTATTTCAATTCCTGCTTTTTTCCTTAATTTGAATTAACAAACTGTTAATTCGAATTAACTTACTTCGAAATAAGGAGTTATTTCGATACAACTTGTATTGTAACAACTTGTATTGAAATAACCCCCTGTGTGTGAACATAGCCATAGATATTTAGTCCCTTGATAAAGTGACAAGCGACCCAGGGGCCATAGGACCTGCAGAAACACAAGATATAATGTTGAAATTGAAAATAATTTAAAATTAAGATTTTAAAATTGTTTGCACTGATTTCAATATTTTGTACCAGTTTATGTCTGTGTTATGCATTTAATGCCTTTACTGTGTTTGGTGATTTTTTGGCAGCCTGCCAATGACAGTACCAAACCTTTAAGAATGTAATATTTGTAATGCATCCATCTTAACCAGAACAGGTTTTTATTTCATTAAGGAAGAGTGTTACCATCAGCGTATCACATCACAGGACATGTGCACTTTGAAGAATAAAGAGAAAAACATGAGAAACCAGAACTGGAAAGCTGGAGACAAATACAAATGAACTTTTCAGATCCATCTACAGTGAAAATCCACTGTTCGTCTCACACACTGCCATTCATTCCCCCTGCCCCCCCCCCCGACACTGACTACATATAATTTGAAACTCAAGATGCTCACCCCCACAACCATAATACTCAAGGCTACAGTATTTCACTTCCTGTGGACATTACTGTACAAATAAATTTGTAAATGTAACAGTCCCCCTTTTCCCTTGGTCCTTGCAAGTCCAATTAGGGCATATGAAGGATCCTTGATCTCGGATGCACATGGGCTCCTTACTGCAGTTGTGGCAGGTGCACTTTCAGGCTGGGTGTACCAGTTCACCAGTCTGTCACTCCCAGGATCTGCTCCACTGCAAATGGCCCCTCCTTGGATGCAGAGAGTGTGAGGAGCACAGCCAGCCACAAGAACGTGGACAGCACCGAATACAGAGGCATTGGCACACTTCTGTAAAGAGTGCCCATGGAATTTCCCTCTGCCAAATACATATTCAGCTACCACTTTACATGCCCTGAGAGTGTGATTCAATCTTCTGTCAGGGGCTGAGGTCAGGGTACCTTTTAATAAACCAAGGCAAAACAGGGTATGTGGGTCCTGTAGGATATCAGTTACTCCATTTATAACACAGTCAATAGATGGGAATAGTGCTCGAGCCTGTCTATGACGGTGAACTCCTGATCAGCTGAACCCCCCTGATTCATCAGCTTGTCCAGTGCAGCCACTTTTGTATCCAGGACATAGCTCCTCTGGTCCATGACGCTTACATAACACTTGAGTCATCTCCTTTGCAGCTTATGTTCTCTTGTGGTTTCTGAAGAGCAGAAACAAAGGGACCGTCATCCCCACAGCCCCCCCCAATGGCCCTGGTGCACTTTGGAAGCCCCATTTCCCCAAAACTCTAAGTCAGGTGTGGCCAAACTGTGACTCGCGAGGTACATGCAGCTCTTCACAGAAAAAGTGTGGCTTGCAGTAGAGCCAGCAGGGAAGGACAACATGGTCAGGGACAGCACAGAAGCAGTGGTGTGGCCGGGGTGGCAGGGAAAGTCGCAGCTGCATGGTTGGGGCCAGCAGGGGAAGCCACAGCAAGGTCAGAGCCAGCAGGGGAGCTGTGGCAGTGTGGTCGGGGCCGGCGGGAGGAGCTGTGGCAAGGTCAGAGCCGGCAGGGGAGCTGTGGCAGCGTGCTCAGAGCCGGCAGGGGAAGCCGACGAATGATTGGGGACAGTGCAAGGGCAGAAGTGCGGCATGGTCAGGGAGACCAGAGAAGCAGCATCGTGGTAAGAGATGGCAGGGAAGCGGCAATGGGGGGAGAGGGGTGAGCATGGCATGTTTAGATTTTCTCATAGGCCCTAATGCAGCTTACTCCTTTGTTTAAGTTGTGTTTTACAAGTCCTAAACATGACGTGGAATAACAAGAAACAAAAATACAATGGAGAAAAGTTTAAAACTGAATTTAGATTACTTTCAATTGTTGGCACAACTTAACTGCTGTGAAGCATTGTATTCCACAATGAAATTTGTTATATCGAAACATTGTGCAATATTTAGAGATCAGCACCTGAGACAGCTTTTACCCACTGCATTGACAAGTTACTGCCCAGATTTTAAAAAATTTGCCACTAGCCTGCAATGTTCTACATCCAGCAACAGCTAAATTTTTACTGTGTGGCTCTAGTTTTCATGATAACCTTAAGTAATTATTAGAATCTGACATTAGTAGGCTCAATATTTGCCCTGTTTTTACAATAAAATTAAAGCGCACAATGAATTTTAAGCTTAGTAATTTTGGAGTTGGTCAAAGTATAGTTATATGCCTCAGTGCGGCACTCAAAGGTTTAATAATCGACTTGTGTGGCTCTTGAGTTCTGTAAGTTTGGCCACCACTGCTCTAAGTTATTGAAGTGACACCAGAAGCAAGGAGACCTGCCAAAGAATCAGTGGGACCACTGGATTACTGAGGTGGTAAACGTGCACTCAAGGAAGACAAGACCATTGTGGAGAAGCTAAACAAATTCTTTGCATCTGTCTTCACTGCACAGGATGTAAGAGAGATTCCATCAATTCTTTATAGGTGATGTATCTCAGGAACCATCCCAAATTAAAGTGTTGAGAAGGAAGATTTTGGAACAAATGGATAAATTAAACAGTAATAAGTCACCAAGACCAGGTGGGATTCATCCAAGAGTTCTGAAAGAAGTCAAATATAAAACTGCAGAGCTACTAAATGTGGTAGTAACCCTCACTTAAATCATAGAATCATAGGGTTGGAAGGGCCCTCATGAGGTCATCTAGTCCAACCACCTGCCAAAAAAAGCAGGACTACTCCCACTAAATTATTCCAGCTAGAATTTAATCAACATCTATAAAAGAAAATGGATGGACACCTAATATTTTAAAAAAGGCTCCAGAGTTGATCTTGTCAATTACAGCCTGGTAGGACTACCTTCAGGTCCAGGCAACCTGGCTGAAGTTCTCAGGCCCAGATCAAGGAACCTGAGGCTATCCCCTCTCTTGGGGCCCCAACCCAACCATGGGGGCCCCATCTGGGCCAATTGTAGGGGAGGCTAGAGGTCACGCTCCTGTCCCAGGCTGGCCAGACACAAAAAAAATAAGGTATTGACATGTTCCAGAAAGGTAGCCATGTTAGTCTAGGTCAGCAAACAAACAAGCAGTCCTGTGGCACTTTCAAAGACTAACACATTTATTTATTGCATGAGCCTTCATGAGTAGAAGCATCTGATGAAACTGGATTCCACCCACAAAAGCTCATGCAATAAGTAAATTTATTAGTCTTTAAAAATAAGGTATTATTGTTTTAGCTCAGATGTGGCCGACTGTGGCTCACAAGCCACAAGCGACTCTTTAAAGAACAATTGTGGCTCCTGGGAGAGCATGGCAAGGAAAGGCGGCATGGTGGGAGCCAGGGCAAGAAATCTGCAATGGTTGGGGACAGCAGAAAGGCAGCGGCATGGAAAGAGTCGGCAGGGGAGGAGCAGCATTGTGAGAGCCGGCAGAAAAAAGCAGCGTGGTCAGAGCTGGGAGGGGAGGGGCAGCATTGTGAGGGCCAGCAGGGAAAAGCAATGTCCTCAGTTAGGTGCAAAGACAAGCACTCACAGTAAGTAAATGTCAGATTCTACAGTTTGCCCACACGATATTAATTCTACCCTCCTTGTCTGTATGCATTATGATACAGTCTTTAATTATAACATCACAGGCTTCATTCATTGTACAGACTGGATGCACAGAGAGGCAGAATTAAAGTAGCACAGGCAAGAAGAAGTCTGACCTTCTGAGTGCATGATTTTTTAAACACTTTCTTTTTTGATATTGTTTTCTGGCTCAATATTTTTAAAACTGGCAGCATAAATTGATCCAGAGCAATTCTACAGTGAACTACAGATAAGTGATGATAATCTAGCAATTTAAATTTGAAAAGCAATTGTAAATTAATTTTCTTTTTTAAAATTCACCTGGCATTTCCAGATATTGTAATATAATGCAAAATTATTTCTTTTTGTATTTCTATTTTGAGAATTAAATAAGAATCATCAGAAATGACTGAAAACTGACACAAGTGTTAAATCCAAAACCACTGACTACTGTCAAAAGGTTATTCAAAAAACCATCTATTAATTTAAAGAATGTTACAAGTACTTAATTATGGATCATGGTTCATTTTCAGCATGCAAAATGATTTAGACTTAGGATAGACCACCACTACTGAAAACTGGCTTTAGAAGAAAAATTCCTTAAGTCCATTGAATAAGTGTGCCTGAGACATCAGTATGTCATCTGTTTGCAGAAGGAACTGCTAGCACGTTTATTTTATATAAAAAAGTTAATTAATATAACTAAGTCAATTACCAAGATAATTTACATTCACTGCAAAGTTCAATAGCAGCACTATACTTCCACTGATTAAATAACATTCAACATGTATTAATTCTTCTTTGTTGTATACTAGTAGTCAAAATCCATTTATATTTCAGTGCTGTCTTCATGAATGCCTCTATGGGTATCTGAGCCCATTAGACAAGAGTAATTGTTGTGAAGGGCTGAGGATGAAAAATTGTGTTGTAAACTTTCTGAAAAAAAATCTCTCACCAATAAAGATTTTACTTTGTATTATAAAAACCAAATAATGATATTTAGAATTTATTCAGGGCCTGACCCCAAACTGAATAAACTCAATGGGATTTTTCCATAGTATCTTCTGTGCATGGACTCCAAAACACTTACTGAAACAGGCTCTGATCTTGCACTTTCTGTCCCCATAAATTCTCATTGATCTGTTGTGATTCTGAAAAGTTGAGAAGGTGTTGCTGTGTGCATCTCTTCACAGGATTCAGATGAGAGCAGTGTTTTCCCTTACTAGTACTCTCATTTTAAAATTAATTGTGTCTGATTGAGTCCTCAGACCTTTTGTCTTCACTATCCATGAGTATTTTAGTGAACACGTTTACTGACAGAAATGTTGGCAGGGAAGCGGGGGCATGGTGGGGGGCAGAAGTGTGGCATGGTTGGGGAGAGCAAAGAAGCAGCAGTGTGGCAAGAGACGGCAGGAAAGCAGCAACAGGGGTGGGGAAGGGAAGCATGACATGGTCAGAGAACCCATAGCATGTTTAGATTTTCTCATGGGCCCTAATGCACCTTACTCATTGTTAAAATAAAATCATGGTTTACAGGTGCTAAACATGATGTGAATACTAAGAAATGAAAATACAAAGGAGAAAAGTATAAAACAACGTAGATTACTTTCAATTTTTGGAACAACTCACTGCTGTGAAGCATCATATTCCACAATGAAATTCAAAACATTGTGCAATCCTTAGAGATCAGCATCTAAGAGAGCTTTTACCTACTGCATTGACAAGTTACTCCCCCGATTTAAAAGAAAACTTGCCACAAGCCTGTAGTGTTCTACCTAGCGACAGCTAAGTTTTTACTGTATAGGCCTAGTTTCATGGTAACCTTAAATAATTATTAGTATCTAACATTAGTAGGATTTTTGCCCTATTTTTGCAAAAAAATTAAAGTATGCAATGAATTTTAAGCTTAGTAATTCTGGAGTAGGTAAAAATGTGTGGTTATAAGCTGCAGTGTGGCTCTCGAAGCTTTAATAATCAACTTGTGTGGCTCTTGAGTTCCGTAAGTTTGGCCACCCCTGTTTTAGCTAATGGTCAGTTACAGGAGGAAGTGGCTAGGAGAGTTACAGGAGAAAGTGCCTAGGCTCAGAAGTATCCATTCCCTAGAGAAATTCCTTGATAGCATGCGTGAGGAGACTTCCAGGGCTGAGGAAACTACCCAGGTACAGGGGATGGCTGCCACACCATCAGAGAAGGATGGATGGCTCTGGCAGGCGGGGGACACTGGCAGCTGGTTACTTCTGGCAGCAGACAGTGCTCCATCCCTGCTCCCATCCCACCCTCCATGGTGTTGAAGCACTTATATGAAGCCCAAGCAAAGAGGGATGATGTGGAAGAGGAGAACCCATGCACCCCCAAGGCTGGAAGGACCTCAATCACCACACCCAGGAAGAAACGTAGGGTAGTGGTGGTTGGGGGCTCTCTTCTGAGGGGAATGGAGGCACCCATCTGTCACTCTGACATGGTGTCCTGGGAGATATGCTGCCTGCCAGGGCCCATATCTGAGACACTACAGAGGGATTGTCAAGAATCATCCAGCCCTCTGATTACTGCCCCATGCTACTCATCCATACAGGCACTAATGATACTGCAAAATGTAATTCTTGGAAGATCTAAAGTGACTACAGGGCTCTGGGAGTAGGGGTGAAGGAATTTGGTGCGCAGGTGGTGGTCTTTTCCATCCTTCCAGTCAAGGGTAGGGCCTGAGCAGAGACAGATGCATCCTGGAGGTGATGCCTAGCTGCAAAGATGGTGCTACCAGGAGGGCTTTGGCTTCCTTAACCATGGGGTTCTGTTCCATGAAGAATGACTGCTAGGCAGAGATGGACTCTGCCTATTGAGGAAGGGGAAGAGCATATTTGGACCTAGACTGGCTAACCTACTGAGGAGGGCTTTAAACTAGGTTTGAAGGGGGAAGTTGACCAAAGCCCACAGCCAAGTCACAATGAGGGAGACCTGGGGGAAGGGATGGAACTTGAGGGGAGCTGGAGCTGTAACCGCACGGATAAAAGAGACCCTATTCAGAACTGGGGGGAGAAATCAAATGAGTGTCTTAGGTGTCCTAATGAAGCCCTAATCCCTGAGGTGAGTAGGGAAGGAGGACATCGGGAGAAAACCCAAGGAGGAAGATGCAACAAGAGAGACAATCAGCAGGGAATGTTGAGCAATTGGCCTGGTATCTTAGGTGCCTGTACCCAGATGCAAGGAGCCTGGCAAACAAACAAGAAGAATTGGTAGTACTAGCACAGACAATGAACTGTGATGTAATTGGAATAACAGATGTGGTGGGACTGGAGCACTGCCATGGATGGGTATAAACTGTTCAGGAAGGACAGGCAGGGAAGAAGAGGTGAAGTAGCAGCATTATATGTAAAACAGCTTTCTGACTGCTTGGAGCTCCACTATGAAAGTGGAGACAAGCCAGTTGAAAATCTCTGGGTTAAGTTTAGAGGAGAGTGCAACAAGGGTGATGTCGTTGTGGGTGTCTGCTATAGACCACCAGACCAGAAGGATGAGGTGGATGAGGCTTTCTATGGATAACTAGCAGAAGTTTCCAGATCACGGGCTCTGGATCTCATGGGGGACTTCAGTTACACCAACATCTGCTGGGAGGGCAATACAGCAGTGCACAGACAATTCAGGAAGATTTTGGAGAGCATTGAGGACAACTTCCTGGTAAAAATGTTGGAGGAACCAACTAGGGGCCTTGCACTCCTTGACCTGCTGCTCACAAACAGAGAAGAATTGAGCGGGAAAGTAGAAGTGAATGACAACCTGGGCAGCAGTGACCATGAGGTGGTAGAGTTCAGGATCCTGATCAAAGGAAGAAAGAAAAAAAGCAGAACACAGACCTTGGACTTCAGAAAAGCAGATTTTGGCTCCCTCAGGGAACTGATGAGCAGGCACCCTTGGGAGGCTAATCTGAAAGGGAAAGGTGTCCAAGACAGGTTGCTATATTTTAAGAAACCCTACTAAGGGCACAGGAAGATACCATTCTAATGTGCAGAAAGAATAGCAAACGTGGAAAGTGCCCTGCATGGCTTAGTAGAGAGCTCTATGGTGAGCTGAAACACAAAAGGGAAGCTTAGAAGAAGTGGAAGCTTGGAGAGATGACTAGGGAGGCGTATAAAGATACTGCTTGGGCCTGCAGGGATAAAATCAGAAAGGCCAAAGGCCAATTGGAGTTGCAGCTAGCAAAGGATGTGAAAGATAACAGGAAGTAACAAGAAGAAGATCAGGGATAGTGTAGGTCCCTTACTGAATGGGGCAGGTGTCCTGGTGGTGGATGATGAGGAAAAGGCTGAAGTATTCCATGCTTTTTTTTACCTCAGTCTTCGCAGGCAGGGTGAGCTACCAGGCTACTACTCTGGGTAACAAAGAATGGAGAGAAGGAGACCGGCTGTCGGTGATGGAAGGTCAGGTTAGGGACTACTCAGAGAAGTTGGGAGTGCCCAAGTCTATGGGGCTGGATGAACTGCATCCAAGAGCACTGAGGGAGTTGGCCGATGTGATTGTACAGCTGCTAGCCATTATCTTTGAAAATTTCTGGTAAAAGAGGGAGGTCCTGGGTGATTGGAGAAAGGCAAATATAGTACCTATCTTCAAGAAAGGGAAAAAGGAGGACCTAGGGAACTACAGACTTCACCTCAATCCTTGGAAAAATCATGGAGCAGATTGTCAAAGAATCCATTCTGAAACACTTGGAGGAAAACAGAGTGATCAGGAACAGTCAGCATGGATTCACCAAGGGCAAATCATGCTTGACCAACCTGATTGCCTTCTACGATGAGATGATGGGATATGGGGATGAGGGAATATCTGTCGATGTGATATACCTTGAATTAAGGAAAGCTTTTGATACACTTTCCCACAGCATTCTTGTCAGCAAGCTAAGGAATTATGTTTTGGATGAACAGATTATAAAGTGGATAGAAAGCTGGCTAGATCATTGGGCTCCGCAGGTAGGGATCAATGGCTCAATGTCTAGCTGGCAACCAGGAGCTAGTGGAGTGCCCCAAGGTTCAGTCCTAGAGCTGGTTCTGTTCAATATTTTCATTAATAATCTGGATAATGGGATAGTTTGCACACTCAGTAAATTTGCAGACAACATCAAGCTGGGAGGAATGGTAAACACCCTGGAGGCCAGGGATAGGGTTCAGGGAGATCTAGACAAATTGGAGCATTGGGCCAAACAAAAATCTCATGAGATTCAATAAGGACAAGTGCAAAGTCCTGTACTTAGGTTGGAAAAATGCCATGTACTACTACAGGCTGGGGACTGATCGGCTAAGTAGCAGCACTGTAGAAAAGGACCTGGGGGTTATGGTGGATGGGAAGCTGGATATAAGTCAACAATGTGCTCTTGTTGCCAAAAAGGCCAATAGCATACTGGGCTGCAATCAGTAGGAGCGTTGCCAGCAGATTGTGGGATTTGATTATTCTCCTCTATTCAGCCCTAGTGAAGCCACATCTGGAATACTGCATCCAGTTTTGGGCTCCACGCTACTGAAAGGATGTGCACAAATTAGGAAGAGTCCAGCGGAGGGGAACAAAAATGATTAGGGGGTTGGGGCACACGACTTACAAGGAGAGACTGAAGGAACTAGGCTTCTTTAGTCTGCAGAAGAGAAGACTGAGGAGGGATTTGATAGCAATCTTCAACTACTTGCTCCAAAGAGGAGGGAGCTAGGCTGTTCTCAGTAGTAACAAGAGGACAGAACAAGGATCAATGGTTTCAAGCTGCAGCTGGGGTGATCGAGGTTGGATATTAGGAAAACTTTCTCACTAGGAGGGTAGTGAAGCATTGGAATGGGTTACCTAGGCAGGTGGTGGAATCTCCATCTTTGGAAACATTTAAGGCCCAGTTAGACAAAAGCCAGGATGGAATGATTTAGTGGGAGTGGTCCTGCTTTTAGCAGGGGTTGGACTAGATGACCTCATGAGGTCCCTTCCAAATCTATGATTCTATGATTTGTGTCAAAGTCCCTGCAGCAGTGAGGCCACCCCACTCCGGCTAGGAAAGGGTTAAAAGGGCCCTGGGAAAAGAAGCCAATGGACAAAACCAGCAGCAGAGCCAATCAGATCCAGAAGCCCCATATAAAAGGGAGTGGGGAATCCAGAAATTGGGATTAATTTGGGGGAACTAATCTGAGGCCCTTAACCTATAAATCAACCCTGGGTTCTCACAGTCAATGATTATTTACTGTATTTCTGCCCTCCCACAGGAGTGTTGGTCATGATTCATTTCCTCTGGAGATGATCACCATGGACCCTTGATGAAGGTAATCACCCTTGAATTCTCTTCCAGGACTGTTGATTACATTTCTTTATACTCTCTGCTTCTGATCCACGTCTGATGCTGCACAAATGGACTGCATTCTACTACTCAAATGGACAGCACCCATCTCAGGGGCTTGTCTTCTTAAATACCTTTTCCCTGGCCAATGAAAGCCTGTAGGGCCTTGCACATGACACTGCTCAGAAATTTGCAACCACCACTGCCCTGACCACATAGCTCAGTTTACAGCTTCCCTGCGTTTTCCTGCTGCTACCTGGCAGGTTAGAAAGCTTGTATCCTGCCAGGCTTCCTTTTCTCTCTCTGTGGGTACCAAACAAATGGTTTTCTCCTTCTCCTTATTGGCAATTAGCAAACAAACCTGATAAACGTAGAAATCTGTTGTGTTTACTAACAAATCCTAACAGGAAGTGGGGAATTCAGACAGGTGATCTCTGGAGGACTGAGCAGCCAAACAAGAAGAGATGGAGCATAGGCTGTGGATGAGGTGCCCCCTTGGAATAATTCCTGACAAGACCAGCAGGAGGGGCCCATCAATTGGCTAGTGCTGCCAGCCTCTCACAGTCCCCAATAAATGTGAGGTACATTAGGTCAAACAAAATATCCAACAACGAGGGAGAGAAACCAAGAGCATAGAGAGCTCCAAGAAACTTTCAGTTTGATCTAAAATGTAATTCCTGAGCAATTTGTATCTAATAACCCCAAACCAACACAGATTTGCCCATTGCCTTCTCCTCTGATCCACTCAATAGTCCTTCACTCAGTGTCATATTATTATTGAGCCATGTTATTTACAAAAGATTTAGCTTCATCACAATGGGGGTATAAGCCTTCTGCACAGCCAAGATGGTAGAAGCAAATGGCTGGGTTCTATATCTAGGAGCTCCAAACAATGTTACATCACAGCCTGGCTTGAGCCCACACACAGTCTCCTGGGAAATCACACACTATTTCCTATGAGGGCACTGCTTCCCCTCTCACAAGCATGAGTCTGAGTGCGGTACATAATACCTTTAATAACAACGTAAAGAGACTACATAGAAGCAATATCAAAACCGGCACTGACTTGGAGACACAATACTCCCACAAAACCCCATAAACAGAACTCACTCCACCCCAGTGTACGTGGAGCATGTCCTTCACCTCTTCATTACCCCCCATACTGACCATCATAGTTTTAGCAACCAGTGGGCAAGACCAGCAGACGGTGTCAGTGGACCCAGAGGTCGCGGAAGCAGAATGTCTACATAGCATGCCTTCCTGTGAAAATGATTCTGGAGACAGAATTAAATACAATTCTAAGAATATAACATGCATTTATTTCTAGATGATGGATGCATACTTATGATGCACGCAGCTTAAAACAGAATATGATATTACTCAAATAACAACAAGGATTTGGGGCCTGCATTGTTCAAACAAAGGTTATCTATTCTTGGAGTAAAGTTTGTAAAAGAAAGGGTTACCATGGAAATTACGCCCAAGCAATTTTGATGCTTGTGGTAACTGTGGTGGGAAATTTAAAATGCCCCAGCTGCAGGAAAGGAGCAAGATGGCAGCGGATAAGAACATGTGCCTGGAAGTTTGCTGCAGTCGGGGCATTTTAAACCTTGAAGATAAACCTTGCCTCACCACATGCTACTTAAGCCCTCCCCACTCAGTCCTCCCACAAAGGAGAAGGGTTGGGGTAGGTCACAGAACAACACTATGTCCATGGAGCACCAATGTTCCCTGGAGCACCAGTTGAGAAACACTGGTCTAGTGTCATGATGCCATATGGATTCTCTGATGTGTGATAAGGGTAGAGCTCTGTTTGAAGCTTTTCCCACACTCAAGGCACATGTAGAGTTGCTCTCCAGTGTGGATTTGCTCATGTGTGATAAGGGTTGAATGCTCTTTGAAGCTTTTGCCACACTCAGGGCACATGTAGGGTCGCTCTCCTGTGTGGATTCTCTGATGTGTGATAAGGCTTGAGCACTGATTGAAGCTTTTCTCGCATTCTAGGCATGCGTAGGGACGTTCTTTTGTGTGAATCCTCTGATGTGTGATTGAGCGCTCTTTGAAGCTTTTCCCACAGTCAGAGCAGATGTAGGGTCACTCTCCTGTGTGGATTCTCTGATGTGTGATAAGGTTTGAGTGCTGTATGAAGCATTTCCCACACTCAGAACACATGTAGGGAAGCTCTCCTGTATGGATTCTCTCAAGGTTGATAAGGGTGGAGCAGTTTGAAGCTTTTCCTGCACTCATGACAGGTATAGGGTCGTTCTCCACTGTGGATTCTCTGATGTTTGATAAGGTAGGAACGCTGCAGGAAGCTTTTCCTGCACTTGGCACATGTAGGATAGCTCTCCTGTGTGGAGTCTATGATGCTTGATAAGGGTTGAGTGTTCTTTGAAGTTTTTCCTGCACCGAAGGAACATGTAGGGTTGCACCCCTGTGTGGATTTGCTGATGTATGATGACGTGCAAGCTCCGAATGAAGCTTTTCCCACACTACAAGCATATGTAGGGTCACTCTCCTGTGTGGGCTCTCTGATGTGTGATAAAGGCTGAGTGCTGTTTGAAGCTTTTCCTGTATGCATAGCATATGTAGGGTTGCTCTCCAGTGTGGATATTCTTATGTCTGATTAGGTTTGAGCAATATTTGAAGCTTTTCCCACACTCAGAACATGTGTAGGGACACTCCCCTGTATGGATTCTCTGATGTGTGATGAGATGTGAGCTCCGATTGAAGCTTTTCCTCCACTCAGGGCACATGTAAGGTCACTCTCCTGTGTGGACTCTCTGATGTCTGCTGAGGTTTGAGTTGCTGTTGAAGCTCTACCTACACTCGTATAGGGTCTCTCTCTCATGCTAACTCTTTCATCTCTAATGAGGTCTGAGTACCTACTGAAGGGTTTTCTCTGCCCTATGCTGTCTCTCACTGACTTCTGTCTGCACAGGACTCCAAGAAACTTTCCCTTCAGATCCTATTACTGTCCCAGGTGCTTCTACTTGCTCAGCATCTTTCTGCTGGGGATTCTTCTCTTCCTTCCCATTGACCATCCCATCACCTGAAAGGAGAGAGAGAGAATCCAAACATGCTATTGCCTGTGCTGGGGAGAAAGAAAACCTCAAAGAAGAATGAAAAAGTGGGAAGAAACCAAAATAAGTGCTGGAGAGAGCAAATAAAACATGATTTCAATTCCACCCTCTCCCATCCCAAAACTCTTCACTAGAGTGTTGCCAGGGAGTTTCATCTCTATTTGTTCCAAACAGAATGTTGGAGAGGAAACCAGCAGAAAAGCCTCAAAAGGGGTTTAAATTGTTGAAAGGCAATAACTGACTCAGTTACCTGATTTTGAGATGATAACAGTATCAAAATACCTTGTAACTGTCCAAACAATAATTAGCAATAAGAGAACAGTAAGAGCTATTAATAAGGAAATTCAATAGCCACCAATTGAGAAATAACCCCCTTTAACTCCTCCAAAGGCACCCTACGTGCTGCTTACCTAACTCTTAACCTATTCTCTGTCACTCAATTCCCCTTGTATTTCCCTCTGTGTCCCTTATCTAATCCTTAAAGTGTCATCTCTCACTTAACCCCACTACCGGTGTCTTCCTATGTGGCCCTTACCTAGTCCTTAAATGGTTCTCCTTCACTCAACCTCTCCCCAGTGTCCCCCACATAGACCTCAGAACCTCGTCCCTCTATGTCCTCCTTAATGTCACCTACATCGTATGTGGCCCTCCTTGACCTCTGCCATTCTTGATAGTGAGTTTGTGGAATTTCAGGGGGTGGCACTGGAAGGACACCTCCACCCCAGCATTACAGAAGACAAAACCAGAGACAGAAAGCAAGAAGACAACACCAAGAAAGAGGGAAAATAGAAAGAAGGATTTTTTCAGATCACAGTCATCAGCATACTTTATCAGAAAGCACAGGTGCACCTGAGGTTTTGAGCAATCAGGTTAACAGAGTCCCAACCATATGTTCATAACCAAAAGGTAATCCTTTGCTACAACAGAGCAGAAGGCCATTTTGACAAAATTACAGGGATTTTGTGAGAAAGTTATGTAAAATAAACAGTACCAGAGTCTGCATATGAATAAAGCTGACTGCAATCTGACTAAAGGTTTGGTTCTTCACTCATCCAGCAACTGCCTGGTCAACATTTTGAAGGTTTAGGTAATTATGTTTCTGTAAATGTGAAGAACAGTTATTAAGAATTTTGTTTAATTACTTGAATTGTTTAGATTATTTTACCTCATGGTAAACACAATATTGTACATACTAATCTAGAGCCGCATTTTCTGTAGCTGTCACTGGCTATGTCTACACGGCACTTTTATTTCGAAATAACACTCGTTATTTCGAAATAAAAGAAATTAGGTCTACATGTCGTTTTCTTATTTCGAAAGGACGGATCCCGTCCTTTCGAAATAAGAATCATCATTTCAAAAAAGTAAAACCTGCCCCCCCCTCGAAACAGCTGTTATTTCAGAAGGGATATTTCGAAATAAAGCTGTTTAGACCTGTTCTTTCAAAACAACACTGTGTAGACCTGTTGTTTCGAAAGAGCTGTTTCGAAACAACAGGTCCAAACGGCTTTATTTCAAAATATCCCTTCCGAAATAACAGCCGTTTGGATTGCGGGCTTTCCCTTAATTCGAATTAACATTTTGTTCATTCGAATTAACTTATTTCGAAATAAGGATTTTATTTCGAAATAACTCATTTCGAAATCCTTATTTCAAAATAACAATGCATGTGTAGACATAGCCACTATGTGCAGTATATATTGTATGAGCTGTGACAAGTGGAATGTTCAGAACGCATACTAGTTCAAGATAACAGATTTTCAGTTTAAATCTCCGTGTATTAATAATCATTTTGAATAAAGAATAAGCTTATCATCAAACTATCTATTGCACTTGGTGTCATTTCTTTATCAAAGGGCTGCATCTCTGATACATTTCATGAAAAAATTGTAGGCGGGTGGACCACACAGATTTTATCCCAGATATTTCTGGAAAAGTAGCATCAGCGAATGATTTTTCTTATTTCCTGGGATAACAAGAGGAGAGAGAGTTCTTTTCTGGATCCACACTCTGCTTGGGGGGAAGGATAAATGGGGAAGGAGTTACAGCCGGGTGTCAGTAAAGAAATATGGGAAGCCATGAGCGACATTAGCCATGAGGATGCAACACCTGCTGGGAACAACTGTGAAGCCAGAGAGCTCACAACATTTTAGCAGGGAGTCCCATACATTTCTGTCATTCATGGATGGTTCTCAAGTTGGTTTAACTGATGTCTTACCTGCCCAGCCACCTTTCTGCAGCTCTTTTTCCTTGAAGACCTGGGGATCTGGGACCCATGGCTCTTCTCCTCGCTCCAGCTGGAAGATCACATCAGGTTTGCAAATTGGAAACCCTGCATAAGAGAAGAAAAACAAGTGAGATCAGTTGAATTTGTGGGATATGTCATAAAAAGCATTCCAAGATTTTACCCTCAGCTCAGTTTTGAGCATTCCAAGGTCAGATTTCAGAGCTCCAAGCAGCAGGACAATAATTAAAATTGATCAAGCTCATTACAGCAGTGCCTAAGGGCAACAAACAATGGACCCCTCTTGTTCTAAGCACTTTAAGAACAGAGTAACAACAGTCTATGCACTGAGGTATGAATATCTAAGTAGGCAAGACAGACAGCAGGTGAAGGAAGGGCTAGAATATGGGCACAGACTGAACAGTGTAATGCCAGACAGAGATAAATGATGGCCAAAAGCATATTTTGATAGTATAGTGTAGTGGCTAGCACCTCTGCTTAACATGCAGAAGGTGCTGGGTTCAATTCCCAGGGGGTTGGACTTGATGATCTCATGAGGTCCCTTCCAGCCCTATGATTTGATTGATTGATTGAACTGTGATGGGGTATATAATCCCCCTCTTGCCTTCACAGGGTTAAAGGACACTTGTGCACAAGTACCACCACTCCCACCCACAGTGTTTGGGGGCATGATTTGTCACAGTGGCGTCGCTAGTGCTGGGCACGCGGGACACGTGCCCTGAATCTCGGGGCTGGTGCCCCTGATGTATTTTGCCCAGCGCCAGCACCCCAATGCACCCCTTAAATTTTCTCAGGCACTGGCAGGCACGGCAGTACATGCTGCGGAAGCATGTGCTGCCGGGGAGGGAGGAGGGAAGCGCCAGCCCAGCCCACAGCTCATTGGGAGGAGGCGGGGGCAGAGCTGAGCTCCCACATGGCTGGGAGAAGTTTGTTTGTCTCCTCGTGGCAGCAGCCGGCTCAGGACACCAGGTAAGCCCCAGGGCCGATGTGCTGGGAATGGGAGGAAGGGGGCAGCAGGGCCGGGGCTAGTGGCAGGGGGCAGAGGCTGAGGCTGGGGGGCTGGTGGCAATTGGGGAGCCGGGGCAGGGCCTGGGCTAGTGGTGGGGGAGCAGGGGCTGGGGGGGGGCTGGCAAGAATTGGGGGCCCAGGGCAGGGCCTGGGCTAGCAGCAGGGGCTGGGGGGGGGGGCTGGTGGCAATTGGGGGCCCAGGGCAGGGCCTGGGCTAGCAGAAAGGAACAGGGGCTGAGGCCAGGGGGCTGGTGGCAATTGGGGGGCCTGGGCTAGCAGCAGGGGAGCAGGGGCTGAGGAGGGGGGCTGGTGGTAATTGGGGGGCTGGGGCAGGGCCTGGGCTAGCAGTGGGGGAGCAGGGGCTGGGGGGGGCTGGTGTCAGTTGGGGGGTCGGGGCAGGGCCTGGGCTAGCTAAGGGAGGCTGGCAATGTGGCAGCAATTGAGGGAGGTCGGGGCAGGGCCTGGGCCTGGTGTGGCAGGGATTGATTTGGGGTTACAAACTTGTTCACACTTTTATTGAAACCTAAGGTATAGTTATAAGTATGTTATAGCTAAGATGTTTGGAAATATAACAATACAGATGTTTAGTTAGTTGTGCTATACAATAATAAAGATAACCAAAGAAATTCTATATGTTCTTCCTAGCCCTTAACTCCAGGTTTATTTTGTCCTAAGTCTAAGTTAGATTGCTTTTAGGAGGGACTTACCATTTCTTTGTCATATCTCTTTGTCACACACACACACCTAAGCAAGTATAACAACTTTGTATTTTATAAACATAAAACATATTAGAAGTACAGGATATGTTTTTGCATAGGTACCAGTAGCCCAAATCATAAGGGTTAAACTTCCATCATTAACCTGTCCTGCCCCCATCCAGACATTTACACAGATTGGTTTTAGATGCTGCCAGGACTGGCAGACTGGGGCTAAATCCAGGAGCAGTTGTCTAATTTTTTCCTGAATAATCCATTTTTGTCATTAAATCCTTAGTCCCTGCTTAGAGAAGCATCACAGCACAGTTGTTCTTCAAAACAGTGATAATGCTTTGTACCAAATTTGTTCAGATAACTTTCATTTAGTAACTTCTCCCCAGATATGACAATACCTATCCTTTCTTTTTCATACAGCACCAACCAGCCAAAATCAGCCTTGAGTTATACAGTCATCTAACTTGAATAGTCATGTGTTGTTGAAATTCAGCCTCTGGTGGCACAGGGTGATACCCTGTAACTTTCATTGGGTAAATAGATCATAGATACAACTGCAGTTTAGCTAAAAATTTAAGATACAACTAGAAAAATATGATTATTTTTTTTTAAAAGGAAGGGCCTAGCTTAGA
>ML682045.1:707474-767485 GCA_007922195.1 Podocnemis expansa
TGTGGACCTGCTATTTCACTCCCTTATTTTGAAGACACCATTTTGTTATTTCGAAACAAGTTATTTCGATATAACAGGTTATATCGAAATAAGTCATATCGAAATAACTTGTTTCGAAATAACAAAACCGTGTGTAGACATAGCCCATGAGTCAGTGACTTGGTGGCCAGCCAGACCAGTTGTAGGTTGAGGAGTGCCCCCCTGCCAGGGTGGCAGGTGAGGATTGGCCCTCTCTTGCAGGCATGTATGCCAGAAATATATTTGTTAGTCTTTAAGTGCCAGAGGACTCCTTCAAGTTCCAAAGGAGCAACTGTATTAGTCAAGTTCAGCATAAAAAGCAAGGACTCTGTCAGTCTTTACGTGCCACAGGACTCCTTGTTTTTTTTACAGGAGTCCTTTTTTGTTCTACTGAAACTAGACTAACATAGCTGCCCCTTTACTCTTAAGTGCCATAGAACTCCTTCTTTCCTTTGGACCTTACAATGTTCCCTCTAAGCCAGGGGTCTCAAACACACGGCCCATAAAGCTATTTCCTGTGGCCCACAATGACACGATTGTTACCGCTATTTGCAATATCATTGTATGGAAAGGTTTCAGTGGTGCAGCCCTCAGGCTACTGCACTAATCCTTGTGCAGCCCTCTACTAGTCCTCATGTGGCCCTCGTGGTGATTTGAGTTTAAGAACCCTGCCTGAGCTGATGATGCAGCTGAGCAACTTATGGATGCAGCTGAGCAAGTTCCCTCCCAGTTCCCTGACCTGGGGCCGGGCCCCTGGGCTGCTGCCCACTGGCTCTCTAAGTGCATCCATAACTTGCTCAGTTGCATCATCAGCTTAGAGGAACCATTGCTCCTGTCTCCCAAGACAACTAAATTGTCCTGGGAAACTCTTTCCTACTCCATACATGGGCCAACACTTGTCTTTCAAAACAGGCTTGGTTCTGTGGAATAGGATTCTGCATAAAATAATTCTGAAGGGGGAGGATGCTATGGAAAATATCTCATCCCTAGTCCCAGTGCCTCAGGATCTCTGAAAAGCCTCAAGAGTTCCAAAGAAGTAGTTGTGTTCAGCAAAACAAACAAGGAGTCTTGTGGCACTTTTAAAGACTAACACATTTATTGCATGAGCTTTCATGGGAGAAATGTGATAAATAAATGTGTTAGTCTTTGAAAGTGCCACAAAACTGCTTGTTTAACTGTCCAGAGCTTAATCTAAAGGTTTCTGTAGAGATGGCAAGAAGGGATAGGATTCTTCATTGGCTTATTCCTTCTCCTTCTGATACAATGCAAGACTTTTTAATCTGTTTTTCTGACTACCCTACTTGTAAAGGGAGTGCATGAGGGGCCCCTAAGTTTGTAAAGTGCTGTGGACACTAACTGAGAAGCAAAATATGGTGATGGTTTAGAAGATGACAACAGAGACAGAAAATAAAGAGTAGGAATAAATGGTTAATTGTTGTCTGAAGTGTATGTAAACTTATTTTTCAGAGTCAGGATATTGAATTAAATGGGTATGAATGTTCTGATCTGTTGTGGCTATTCTTACATTTTCAGCAAAGTAGGGCTTCACAAATGTTCAGATCTTATAGTGTATTAATTTGCCTGTTGTGAGTGACAGCAGCTTTTTCTCCAATTCATCATGATCATGTATTTGTTGATCACAAGTCAGACACTGGCATATTTTGTGGGGCTGCTGCTACAGATGGGAGTCCTTTACAGCTTGTCTCCCTACCTGATCCCCTCAGTCACTTCCCGCATTGCTTTCATTCTCTGAAGTTCCTTTCTTTTCTAAGACATGGCCTCCCCCAGCCATCACTTCCCTGAGCTGCCCAGCTGTTCCTCTCCCACCCTTTTCTGAGTTATGGGCTGCTGCTTCCTCCTCCCTATCCCTTCTCTGAGCCAGGGCTGCTGCTCTGTGCTTTGGTGCCCCCACCACCCCGCCTCTGAACTGTCGGCTCCCACCTCCCTGCCCCTTCTCTGAGCTCTCTCCTGCTGCTGCTCCTCCTCCCCTCCCTTCTCTGAGCTGCCGACTGTGGAGCTATGAGACAGGTGGGAGATTTTAACTCCCCCAGCTTGAAGCAGCTCCCTGCCGGCTGGAAAAATGCAAGTTCCTGCCAGCTGAGAGCAGCGGCTGCCAGTAGTGCAGGGCAGGTCACTGACAGCTGCTGCATGCCCACACAAGTGTGCAGCTTACAGGGAATGCTGCTTGGCAACACAGATTGTTAAGGCGGGGGGGGGGGGGATCTCTCTTAGGGTTCCAAGTGTCAGATTCTTTTTTTCCCCTTTCCTCCTTGCTAGATTTTTTTTGTTATTTCCATTGTCTTTGTCATACATCCAATCTCATCAGCTTCAATGCTGTTAGAGACAGACCCTCTACCCTGTTTGTTTGTAATTAAGCAGGGTGGGGGGCGGAGGGTGACTGCAAGAAATGGCTTTGTGTTTTTAAGCTACTGTCTTGATGTTTGAATTTCCCCTGCCAATGCCATGGTCAGTTATCAGACCATTCTAGTCATAGACATGCTAATTGAGACCCAAAATACTGAATCTGCCTGACTGTATTGTGAGCTTCCCTGAACCACTACCATGCACAGGAATGTGAATTGTCCACTTAAAGAAGTCATTATTTACCCTAAAACAACCCTAGTGTTCTGCCTTGGACACTTATTTTTTCCCTACAGAAACCCCTGACTGCCTGCCTCTAGCCACCACGGTGTTTTCTTGGAACCTTTTTTTCTACAGAGTGATGAGACATTGCCTCCACCCCACCCCCATCACACTCTCTCTGTCTCTTCATCTCTTTGCTCAAATATCACTCTCTGTTCTTCTTCGAGTGCTGCTCGGATGCATTCAGTAATAGGTGTCTCCATGCCAGGGCGCCAGATTGGTCGGAAAAAACTTGTCCTAGACTGTCAGAAGAGGGGAGGTGGCCACCACCCCTTGCGCCACCTGTGGCTATATATACGGCCGCCTCCCTGCCCCCTCCTCAGTTTCATTTCTTCTGCCTTGCGCGTCAGAACTGGAACGTCCACTCCTTGCAACTCGCAAGCAGCCTGTCTCTTGGCCTTCTACTCGCTGTCTGGTGGGGCACATCTCTTTGCGAATTTAACTCCACTGTGAGAGCCTCCAACACCGGACTGGAACATCACATCGACGATGCCGGGGTTTAAACCCTGTGCTGAGTACAGCAAGGCCTTCCCCCGGGACAACCTCCATGGGAAGTGCCTTAGCTACCTGGGCAAAGACCACATGGTCTCAGCATGTTCCATCTGTCTCTCCTTTAAACCAAGAATGATTAAGGAGAGTGAACAGCGACATTGCGCCCTGGCCTCAGAGGAGGCACGGCACCCTTCACCTGAGGCTTAGGGTTTGAGCCCGGCACCAAGACCCAGCTTGGCACCGGAGCCTATGGGGCACTGTGCCACCAGTGGCCGCCGCCACTGCACCACCTCAGTGCCGACTCTGGCACCGCAGCGCCTACCCTGCACCTCGGCACCGATCGAGGTCACCCTCAGTCAGCCCAGCACCATCGGCACAGGGCTCACCTCGGCACCACGCCATATCATCTCCGGTGCCAACAACACAGTACAGCCTGGCCTCACTGGTGCCGACCTCACCCCAGCACCAGCTGACTCCACCTTCGGCACTGCAGACCCTGGTGCCACAGGAAAGGGAGCTTTCCTGCCCAAGCAGTCCTCCCTTCTCCAGCAAGGACTTGCTCATGACTCACGTGGTGTCGCTTCTCATCCCGTCCACCCCAGAAGTGGTGGAGACAACATGAGCCCTGCTGCTCCTCCTGACTCCCCCGTCCCACCTCCAATCAGAAGGGGCAAACCGGCCTTCATCTCGAAGTCCTGGGTTCATCCGGGACGCTCACCCTCACCTTCGAGCCCCCCCTCTTCCACCCCAGTGGGGGCTGACACCACTCCACTGCTGGCACTGGGCCGGGAATCCCAATTCCCTTCCCTCATCTCCAGCCCAGAAGGACATTCTAGGGGCTCCAAACGGCCCCGGTGCCGCACATCGGCACCGACACCCTTCTGGTTTCGCCCACAAGAATGCTTCCCTGAGGGAACCCCCTCCCCTCCATGGCGGACCCCTGGTGCCGTTCTGTCCCCGGCACCAGAGTCCTTTACGGGAGACCTCTTGATGCACTTTGACCTGTTGCGCCGGGCCACGGCCCATTTAGGCATGGAGGTGGAGCCCCGGAGTCTCCCACCCAATATCTTGTTCGGCTCAGCGTTTGCCTTCACGGCACCCTTAGCAATCCTGCCCCACCCGAGCGTATGGACCTTGCACACTCCCGGTGACAAAATCCAAGCTCTGTCCCCCCGGTTTTGGATATGGTGAGCATGAAGTATCGGGTACCCGAATTGAACTACCCCTTGCTTGCTGGCCACCCAGTACCCCTTAGGGACGTGGTCCAGATGGCACTGGGGGCTGGAGAACCCCGCAGGGACCCCCTCCCCCCTCCAGGGAAACTAGGGAGCTGGATCTGTTAGGCCGTAAGGTGTATTTTTCATCGGCCTTTCAACTGTGAGTGGCAAACAACCAAGCCATAATCAGCAGATACTTGCTGGATGTCTGGGAGTCACTTGGGAGATTTAGAAATATGCTTCCACCGGAGGCCAGGGATGAGCATGATGCATTCTTGGAGGAAGGCAACATAATCTCTCAAGACCTCCTTCTTTCAGCCCGTGATGCAGTGGACACCGTTGCCCGCACCATGGCCTCGGCAGTTACCCTCCGCAGGGTAGCATGGTTTAGGGAGGCTAGAGTGCCCCCTAATGCACAGCAGGCAGTCCTTGACCTGCCCTTTGAGGGGAATGTCCTGTTTCCCCCTGAAACCCTCTCTGTGGTGGGCACAGCCCAGGATCCTCAGGAAGACGCCAAATATTTTGGCCTCCTCCCTCCTGGACCCACCCCCCACAACTTAGCTCCCCACTTCCCCGGGCAGGACAACCCCTTTTCCTTCCCGCCTCACTCATGGCGGGAAGAGGACCTTCGCCCACCCGTCTCCAAGGAGGGGACCCTCTGACCACTGCCACCCTCTTTACCCTTAGGGTGCAGTGGGCCCTAGGGCATCACTGCTGCAGACGGCCAACCACCCCCCCCCCCATAAGGAAGGGAGGTCCGGTGGGAACCATCCCAGTCCTTCCTCGTTCTTCCCCTTCCCCAATCGCAGGAGCAAGAATTAGATCGGGACGCTGGGGGCTGACAATACAACAACACCTGCCTACAGTGCTGGTACCCCAATACTGTAGCTACCACCCTCCACCCCTGACCCCTTAAGCAGCAACTTCCCTGAGGATGGAAACCACCCTTCTCCTATTCCTAACAGCCTTCCTTCCCAAATACTCCCCACCCTAACCAGTCGCCGAGGGATGGAGGTGCATCTCGTCATAGCTCCAGCTGCGGTGGGGCTCCGAGATGCACACATCTGAAGCCTACTCGCAACAGGAATGTGCCTGTGGCCATGACGTGTGTCCCAGGTAGGCCCCCTCATTCTGGGTCAGGGGAAGGACACCCCTGGTTGTACCACCATCTTTTGCGCTGTGACCCCCAACCCCCTTTCGACAGGAATTTCTCCTGCGCTCTAAGGGGACACATCTGTGTAGCAATACAGCTACCTGGATAGCTATTTCATCAGGAAGGTATCTCAAGAGTGGATTTTACCCCTGCATGGGCCCTAGGTACGGCCCACTCCTCCCTTTTTCCCACCCTCACACGGTTCCTCATCTCTATCCTCTGGTCATCTAGTGGGAACCAGGGGCCCACCTCAGGAACCCTCACCTTGGTCTACCCTCTCCGAGGTAGCCCACGCTTCCCCAACCTGACCAAAGCACGGCCAGGGGCACACTTTTAAAACCCTGAGGGGGAACACCTTGTTGTGTACCATATGTTGGGAAACTGCAAAATGTCTATCCTGTCGAGTGCCCTCCCGAATATAGTGCCCGCCTTGGTATCCCCTGCCTTCTGCACAGCTGTCTACATCAGACAGAAGGTTCCCTAGTTCTGGGGCACTTGTGTAATCTTTTGCCCTACGGTCTTATTCCCTGGCAGGACACGACCCCCCCCCTTCTGCCATGCCTCCCTGCGGGACCATCCCACTACGCTGCATGTAGCCCCTTAGTGCTACTGCGGTATTTCCCCATGCGTGTTGGTGGTGCCTGGCAATTCTGTGGTCCCCTCATTCCTTTCTCAAGGACCCGTTGCCACCCACTTCCATTCTGATGGCACGATACACAGAGAACCCATTCTATACAACATATAACAGTTTGGGGTTGTGCCCCTTTTATTCGCCCTCTGGCTCCCTCCAGGGAGAAAACTTTGTTGGGTTCTCTATTCTGGGGTGGCCTTCAGATGTGGCAGCTGCCACCTTGTTGCAGTCCCATTCTCTAGTTTAAGAAGGACCCTTCCTTGGCAGGGGAGTTCTTCAATATCCATGTATTGAAGAGTTTTTCCTCCTTGGCAGCCCTGGTATGGCAAAGTGGTAGTGTTATCCCTCCGGCAAGCACCATAGGTACTGAGTCCACGGCCTTTCATGGCCCTGCTTCAATTCTTCGGTCGCCGAGGGGCTGACTAGAAGGTAGTAAGAGCTCTCTTCTGTCCCTCTCCTTCCCCTGAGAGCTTCGAGAGGCAAACCCCGCAGGCTTAGACCGGCGGGGTCCCTCCCTACATTCTAGCATCCTCCAGGCCTTAGTAGGCCCATCTCGTCAACATTGCCTCAGGCCATCTTGCGGTCAATAATTTTCTGGAACCTCTCTCCTGCAAGAGCCTGGTCATGGTGCTGACTCAGCTGAAAATGTGCACTTCTGTGCTACCAGGTCATTAATTAGCATGCCGGAGGCCCTGTCCTGCTTGACTCGACTCTATACGCCAAGGCTAGTGTGTCGTGGTCTTCTCAGTCGCCCTCGAGCCATCTCATGACCTTGTATCCTTATTTCTTTCATTTAACCAGACGGCTTGCTGGGCCGCATCCTAGATAAGGGGGGCATTGTCATCCCCCTACTTCTCCCTGTGTACTCAGTAGTCGCCAGATCAGTCCATGACTACGTGGCTCCTGCAAAGCCTTCGGGTGCTCTATGCCTACCCTTTCTTTGTTCTCACATGAGACGTGCCCATATGGCTAGTCTCATTTGCTAGCTTTTAGTGTTCTCCTTCAAGTCCACATGACACAGCCTAGGCCAGACATTGTAGGCTGTTGGTTACATTTCATGTTTTTCCTCCTAGGCAGGGCACCCGAGCAACCCGTTTTCTTAGGTTGTGTCCTTTTCTCCAGCTCAGATGACCTTGTCCAACCTGAGTATGTGTTCTGCCTCGGTGGGTTCAGTTTTGCCCTGTTCTGGTTGACCCTCAGCTCTTGCTTCTTCTGGGCCTGTCAAGGCCTGTCCACCTCTTGTCTTTGGCGAGCATCTTGCTGTGGGGCCTCTACCTTACAGGGTTTGTTGCTGTGCTGAAGGCAAAAGTACCAACTTCACCCACTATCCATCAGCATGGCTAGTAGTCACCTACTACTGAATGCATCTGAGCAGCACTCGAAGAAGAATGGTGGGCTACTTACCAGTAACTGTCCTTCTTTGAGATGGGCTGCTCGGATCCATTCAGGTTGCTCCCCTCCATCCCTGCTTCTGGAGTTGGTGACTCTAAGGAACTGAGGAGGGGGCAGGGAGGCGGCCGTATATATAGTCATGGGTGGCGCGAGGGGCGGTCGCCGCCTCCCCTCTTCTGACAGGCTAGGACAAGTTTTTTCCGACCAATCTGGTGCTCTGGCATGGAGACACCTATTACTGAATGGATCCGAGCAGCCCATCTCGAAGAAGGACAGTTACTGGTGAGTAACCCACCATCTCGCTCTCTAGGTCTGATGCAGTAGAATCTAGGTAATATTGTAACTGAGTGATTTTCTTTCCTTGTATGGTTATTGATGCTGTAACTGTTTGGGTATTTTTCTCTCCTTTTGCAATTATTACTATTATTGTAAGTTTTAGGTAGTTAGCAGTAAAATATTGATGGTTATCTGAATCTAGGTTTGGAAGAATCCAGTCCTTGGAAACTGAAGTCCTGTAAGGGTGGTTCCATTGGGAGGGAGCTTGCAGAAAGAAGTGTGCTCCATATAGAAACACAAGTGACACAAGCAGTACACTAATAGAATTGCAACTGTTCCCTCTCCCCTCAAAGTAAGTAACCCTAATTAATGAGCATACCCCTAGTCAGTGGGCTAAGTTGGTAACACTGACATGGCCCCAGGGAGCAAATTTCCTTTCAGAAACAGATCTCCATGTTTCCAAAATTTCCATTCTTCTTCAAGTGCTGCTCGGATACATTCAGTAATAGGTGCCTCCATGCCAGAGTGCCTGATTGTTTGGAACTTTTTGGCCTATCCTGTCAAAAGAGGGCAGGTGGCCACCACCCCCCGTGCCACCCTGTGTCTATATATGTGGCCGTCGCCTGGCCCCTCCCCAGTTTCATTTCTTCCGCCATAGCATCTGGTTGTGGAACTGCCTGCTCCTTGCGCTTTGCAAACAGCCTGTTTCTTTGTTTGCTTTATGAGCCTTTCGCTCCACTGGGAGAACCTATTCATGGACCTAGTTCCACCAAACAAGGGTTCCCCTCTCAGGCTAGAACATCACACTCCTACATTGTCCACCATGCCGGGGTTTAAACCCTGTGCCGAACGCAGCAAGGCCTTCCCGTGGGACAATCCCCACGAGAAGTGCCTCCAGTGCCTGGGCAAAAACCATTTGGTCACCGCTTGCTCCAGAGGCGGCTTTAGGTTTTATGGGGCCTTAGGCGAAGGCCCACTATGAGGCCCCCTATAGGAACTAAACTCACATAATAAAAAGCATAGCATTGTTCGCTTTTAGACTTTGGACCAGTGGCGTCGCTAGTGCTGCGCACATGGGGCACGTGCCCTGGGTCCCAACGCCAGTGCCCCGGGTCTCCGGCCCAATCGGGCCGGGGACCCGGGGCCCGATCCCTGGCGGTCCGTGGCCATGGCGGCCACGTCTCCAGCCAGGGATCCGGGGCCTATCTGGCCGCCCGGCAGGCCCCGCCCCCTGGCCTGGGATAGGGCCAGGGGGTGGCCACGCCGCTGCCGCCAGCTAGCCCGCGCTGCCGTGCGGCACGGCTCAGCCTGGCCTGGCCCGGTGCGGCCGGAAGCGGCCGCTGGAGGCCGGGCCTGCGGCCGCAGCCCTGGATCCCTGGCCGGGAACGGGGCTGCCGCGGCCGCAGCCCTGGATCCCCAGCAGGGGACGGGGCTGCTGCAGCCATGGGCTGCTGGCCAGGTCCCAGATCCCTGGCCGGGGCCAGGGTTGCCACAGCCACCGGCGGCCAGGCCAGGGATCCGGGGCCTGGCTGGCCGCCTGCGGCGGCCCCGTCCCCCGCTGTGGATCTGGGACCCGGCCAGCAGCCCGTGGCTGCAGCGGCCCCGTCCCCCACTGGGGATCCGGGGCCTGGCTGCGGCCGCGGCAGCCCCATCCCCGGCCGGGGATCCAGGGCCGCAGCCGTGGGCCTGGCCGCACCGGGCCGGGCCAGGCTAGGCTGAGCCGCGCCGCACGGCAGCACGGCCCAGTTGGTGGTGGCGGCGAGCGGCCTCCCCCTGGCCCCATCCCGGGCCGGGGTGTGTGGCCTTTTGGCTGGGGGCGTGGCCTGCCCCCTCCCGGGGGGCGGGGCGGGGCGGGGCCCATGCCCCGGGTCTTTCCCCGCCCCAGCGACGCCCCTGCTTTGGACAGTGAACTGGACTGCTTTCATATTGCCTATTCAACAGCCAACTTTTTTTTCCCTCTTTCAGCACCTGACATGTACTTCCCTTTATTACCCAACTCATCTGTCATGAAGCCCCCATCCACTCATGCTTATTCTTCATTATTAATAACTTCCTTCCAGTTGAACCTCACAATACAATTCTGAAAATGAAATGAGTGTCACAACAGATCACAATGCCACATCATCAGAGCAACCACATTTCCCACACATAAGATTTCATGAAAAAGCCACAAAAACTACAAAATCAAATTTCATAAAATGTCAAACCATTTGAGTAAAAAAGAATTCTTACAAGTCAGCAGAAACCATCCCAGAGTGCAAATTCCTCAATATCACAAATGTTGTACAAGGGCTAGCAATGTCATGAACTAGGAAATAAAAGCTGCCACCAGCCCTGATGGAGGGGAGGACGAAGGGCAAGGCTGAGAGCTGTGAACCCTTCTTCTGGCCCCCTAAAGTTGAGCATAGGGGACCCACCCCCAGTCCAGCTGCAGTGAGGGTTTCAAAGGTCCCTAATCTACCTGGCTGGAAATTTACAAAGGGATCCCCATTCTCTCAGAACTGCATGGTTATAGGAAAGTAGAGTGGCGGGAAGGGCGCCTGTCACAGGGACTCCCGAGGCTTGTAGTGGTGCAGTCCAAGGGCTAGAATAGATGTAACCCGCTGGTGTGAAGGCTGCTGTGCCCCCAATTTAGTTTCTGGCTGCAGCTGCAGAGGCTAAGCAGTGAGGCTGAAAACGCTTCTCCCAGCACCAGCAGCTGTTAAGAAGTCAGGGATAAGGGGCAGGCCTCCCTACAGCTCTAGCTCAGCTTTCCTGTTACTGCTTTTGGTATGGAATGCAATGGGAACTGCTGCCTGGAGGTGACGAGAGATAACAAGAGCTCTGTAGCTTAAGCCCCATTCTTATGTCCTCTGGAGCCCCCCCCAGTCCCACATGCTCTCCTCTGCCCTGGCCCTGCAGCTCAGTCACCCCAGCTTAGGTGCAGTCAGGACTTCCAAATTCCCTGACCTACCAGGCTGGGGGCAGTGGGGGGAGAATCCCTTTAAAAGCTGGTCATCAGTGGAAGAATTGTGCATGTTTCCATTACTTAGCCTCAGCTATGGCAATTGACTGCACTTCACTAGATACTTAACACCGGTTGGTTACTCAGCGTAACCGTCCTTCTTCGAGATGGGCTGCTCACATACATTCAGTTATAGGTGTTTACGTGCCGCAGCGCACAGTAGCTCAGAAAGTCGTTAGCATTAGCCTGTCAGGTCAGGGCGCATATAGGTGACCGTGACCCTGACCCTCCCAGTCCCATATACCTTCACCAACTCCGTTAGCGGGGATGGTGGGAGGGACCTGAATGTATGTGAGCAGCCCATCTCAAAGAAGGACGGTTATGGTGAGTAACCAACCATTCTCCTTCGAGTGCTGCTTACATCATTCAGTTACAGGTGACTGCTAGCCATATGCAAGGATGGTGGGAGGAGTTACATTCTACCCGCACTGAGTACAGGTCTGTCCACAGTGGCATCGTTTCTCGCCTGTTGGGCAATGGCATAGTGCGTCGTGAAGGTATGTACCGACGACCACATAGCGGCCCTGCAGATCTCTTGGATTGGGACCTTAGTGAGTAAGGCTGTGGAGGACGCCTGAGCTCTGCAAGAGTGGGCTCTCACAGTCTCTGGAAGAGGTGTGTTCAACCTTCCGTAGCAGTCTTTAATGCAGTTCACAATCTATTTGGAGATGCATTGGGAGGATACTGGAGAACCTCTCATGCGTTCTGCGACCACCACAAACAGTTGGGGGGTCTAGCGGAAGGATTGGGTGCACTCAATGTAAGTTAGGAGTGTTCTCCTGACATCCAGGGTGTGCCACCGTCTCTGGTTTTCCGTCACCTGCGGGTCTGGATGGAAGACCGGCAGGCAGATCTCTTGATTTAAGTGGAAAGGGGTGGCGACCTCAGGCAGGAATGAGGGGTGGTGACGGAGGACTGCCTTGTTGGGGAAGAAAACTGTATATGAGGGCTCAGAGGATAGGGCTCGCAGCTCTGAGACCTTTCTGGCCGATGTAACAGCCACCAAGAAAGCCACCTTCCAGGACAGCACTAACAGGGTGGCTGAGTCTAAGGGCTTGTACGGTGGTTCTGTGAGAGCCCACAGCACCATGCTCAGGTCCCACTGTGGGGTGGGGTTACGGATGTGGGGAAACAGCTTTTCCACTCCTTTCAGGAATCTATGGCAGCTGGCGTGTGAGAAGAGCGGGACCTCATCTGTCGTTTGGTGAAAGGCCAAGATTACTGCCAAATACACCTTCAGTGATGACAGAGAAAGGCCTTTCTCCCTCAGGACAAGAAGGTAGTCTAAGGTTGCCTGTACTGGTGCGGAGATAGGGTCTATGTTTTTACCATGGCACCAAGTAGAGAAGTGGTTCCATTTTGCGAAATAGGCAGACCTGGTGGAGGGTTTTCTGCTACCAGCCAGGACCTTCTTAACCCTATCTGAGCAGTGTCTCTCTGGCTCGCTGAGCCAGAGAGCATCCAGGCTGTCATGTGCAGGAGGCCTGGGTTGGGGTTCTGAAGGCGTCCCAAGTCCTGTGTCAAAAAGTCCGCCCACCTCGGGAGGTGGACCAGGGTCCTCACTGACATGTCTTGTAGGAGAGGAAACCAGTGTTGCCTAGGCCAGTCTGGGGCTATCAGGATGAGGAATGCCCTGTCTGTGAGGACCTTCAGAAGCACCCTGTGGATCAGGGGGATTGGCAGGAAGGCGTACATTAGGACTCCTGACCAACTGAGGAGAAAGGCATCGCTGAGGGACCCTTTCTCCCTGCCTCAAAGGGAGCAGAATCGAGGGTAATTGTGGTTCTGCGCCGTGGCAAAGAGGTTGATCTGAGGGGTTCCCCACCTGGTTGTCAGTAGAGAGAAAACCTCGCTTTGGAGGGACCACTCATGGTTCACCAGTGGCTTCCTGCTGAGTGAGTCCCAGGGAGATGGGCGGCAGTTGGCATGAAGTGGTGGTCTAACGCTAGTTGCCACAGCTTGGTCGCTTCCTCGCATAGGGCCAGGAGCGGACCCCCCCTTGGTGGTTCGTGTAGAACACGGTTGCTGTGTTGTCTGATAGGATTTGGACCACTCTGCCCTGAATCTGGTCCAGGAAGGCCATGCAGGCCAGTCTTATGGCCTTGAGCTCCTTCACATTTATGTGGAGGATACTGTTCTCGGGGCTCCAGGTGCCTTGTGTGGATAGGCCCCTGGAGGGACGGGCACCCCATCCCAGGTTGGAGGAGTCCGTTATCAAGGTCACTGCAGATTTGGACTCCCTGAACAGGATTCCCCCCATCGCAAAGTTGGGGTCCTGCCAGATTTGAAGGGACTCCAGGGCATGCTGGGGTACCGAGATTACCTTGTTGAGGTGGTCTCGTTCTGGTTGGAAGCTTGTGGCGAACCAGAGCTAGAATGGTTGCATCTGCAGGCAGGCTGTTCGTATTACTGATATGGCCATTCCCATGTGCCCCAGGAGCTGCATGCATCTGCGCACTGTGGTTAGCCTGGGAGCCTGGAGCTCCATGACGATGGTACAGATGGATCAAAATCTTGACAGGGGCAAGGATGTGATGCCTTGCCGAGAGTCCAAGCGTGCCCCAATGAACTCTATGTCCTGGGTGGGGCAAAGCTTGGACTTTTCCAGACTTATGCGGAAGTCCAGGAATTTGCACAGGTTCATTAAGATGTAAACATCGTCTTGTACTTGTCGACTTGACTTGCCCACTATGAGCCAGTCGTCTAGGTAGCGGTAGATTCTTACACCCCTCCTGCATAGAAACGCTGCAACTGGCGCGACACACTTTGTGAACACCCTGGGGGCTAGTGATAACCCGAAGGGGAGGGCAGTAAACTGGTAATGGCGTCGAGCCACTACAAACCGGAGAAACCGCCTGTGGTGGGGTTGAATGGCTATGTAGAAGTAAGCGACCTTTAGGTTGAGGGCTGCGAACCACAGTCCTGCCGAGTAGGTCTGCAATAGGGAGATCATGCAGAATTTTATTTTCTTTATGTTTTTGTTGAGAGCTCTGAAGTCTAGGATGCGCCAGAGATCCCGGTTGGTTTTGGGGACTAGGAAGTAGCGGGAATAGAACCCTTTTCCACATTCCCTCTTGGGAACCTTTTCGATGGCTCCAAGGGAGAGTAACTTTTAGCACTTGGCCTTGAGCTTTCCCAGAAGATCGGGGTTTTCTGGGGTTATAGGAGGGGATGGTTTCCTGTCCTGGGGGGTTGAAAGGAACTGGATGTGGTGTCCTCTTGCTACTGTGTCGAGGACTCATTGGTCCGAGGTGACCTGGGTCCATGAACAGGGGCTGTGGAGTGCTGCCCTCAGACGGACTGTCTAAAACACTGTTTGCAGCCCGATGAGCGGTCCGACCCTTGTTCACGCTGTCCTGACTGGGAGGCGCCCAGCTTACCCCCTTTACCTGCCTGGCCTTTATCCTTGTCCAGGTCCCCGAGGTGCCGCTGGGGAAACTGGAGGGATCTCGGGAACTGGTTCTGTAGCTGCAGCTGTTGTTTCAGCTGCTGTTGTAGCTGGTGTGACTTTGACAAACGTCTAACAGGTTGTGGAGTGTAGATCCCGAGGGACCTCAGGGTGGCCCTCGAGTCCTTCATACCATGCAGCTTCACGTCTGTGGAAGATGCAAAGAGGTTGGGACCTTCGAAGGGGAGTTCCTGAATAATTTGTTGTATTTGCATGGAGAGGCCAAAGTTCTGGAGCCAGGCCAAATGATGCATCACCACCGCCAACGCCATTGTGCATGCTGCTGTATCCACTGCATCCCAGGTTGCCGCCAGTGCATCCCTGGATGCTCTCTCCCCCTCATCCAGCATTGCTTTGAAGTCTCTCAGGCAGTCCTCCGGGATGACCAATCAGAGGTTCCATAATGCTTCCCACAGGTTGAAGATGTAGCGTGTCATCAAAGCAGAGTGGCTTGAGATGTGCAGCTGGAGGGCAGCCAAGGAGTAAACTTCCCTGCCGAGTAGGTCTAGTCTCCTTGCCTCCTTGTTCTTGAGGGTGGTGCTAGGTTGACCTTGTCTCTCCCTTTGGTTGACTACATCGACCACCAAGGACCCCGGGACTGGGTAGTGAAATAGGAAGGGGAGCCCTTCTGGGGAGATGGAATATTTCTTGTCCGCTACCTTGGACACTGGCGGGATCGAGGAAAGTGTTTGCCAGTGTTCTTGGACAATGTGGAACACCCTGGCATGCAAGAGAATTCTGACCGTAGCCGGTGGGGCTCAACAGCACACGTCAAAGACGGAGTCGTCCTCCACCTGGATGACCCCCAGCTTGAGCTTCAGGTTCGCCGCCATGTGGTGGAGAAGGTCCTGTTCGACGTGAGGGTCCCCTTCGTGGTCGGTGGACATGTTGATTAGCCTCTCATCAGGCGATGAAGATGACGGGGCCCTTGATCTGCTTTGTTGTGTGGAATCAGGGTCCAGCTCGTCGTTGGTGAAATCGGAGGACTCCAGTGCAGGCGAACGTGCATATCGGGAGGAGGCGTTGTCTGCCGTCACGTTCAACAAGTCAAAAGTCCATTCGTCATGCGGGGACCTCGATGGCAGCATAGGTGTTATGAGGGGCCCAGGTGCTTCCCCCAATGTGTGCTTGCGCCGTGTGCTCAGTGACACGGAGCTTTTGCGGGCACGCTTCCTCGGGTGCTCCTCCTGGGTGGGGAGAAAGGGATCCTCCGAGGATGACCTGGATGATCCCCCCGATAGGCGGCGTTCCGGTACTGAGAATTCCTCAGGAAAATGGTGCGGAGCCATAGAACTTGGACCCAGTACCAGGTTAGATGGTGCCGGGTTGGACAGAGGCGACTGGGCCTGGGACGGTACCAGCATTGGTGCAGGTGTTAGCGGTCCCGAGTCGGACAGTACTGGAAGTGACGGTACTGGAAGTGGTGTTATTGGTGACAGTGCTGGGTCCAGTGGTACCGGGCTTGCTGGTGGTGCTGGGCTTGCGGGCGGTGCCTGGTGTTGAACCCCGGGTTCGCGATGTGACTGGGATGGACCGGCGACACCCACCAATGAGACAGATATCAGTTCAAGTAAACAAAAAAAAAAAACTACTTTTATAGTGACACCTTAAACACCTTCAACCCCTTAACAGTGTAAAACAAGGAGATCTATGCAAAACCACTTGTAATCAACTAACAATATGAAGCAAAACCTAGATAGGACACTTATAACCAACTAACAGTATAAAGCAAAATCTAAATAAACCCTTATAACTAAATGACAATATAAAGCTAAAAACCTATGCAGAGCACTTATAACCAAGTAACAGTGTGGAGCAAGAGTCTATATACAGCACCTGTAAAACACCTCCAGCCAAACAACAGGATAAAGTATGAGAGTCTATGCAAAACACTTACAACCTACAAAAGTACTTATAGTTAAATAACAGTATGGATTAATGACCTACAAGAGGGTGGCCATAATAAGTCAAGGACTCTTCTGGCCTTTTACTGCCTCAACATCGGTATAGGCACTGACCAGCCCACCCGACGCGTATTTACCAATGGCTGGAAGCCATTCATCCTTGCTAGCCAAGAAGGGTGGGTGGCAGAATAAAAAAAAAAAAGATGAGAGAAAAATAAACCCCCACACTCCCCCCCGTGTACACTGGGGAAGTTTGGGGCCAGCAGTTTAGAGCAGAAGCAGAGTAATGAACAATTATACAGTAAGAAGGATGCAAAATACAAATGACTAACAAAACACCTGGCAAATTAACAACACAAAACTATGCTAGACCTTAAACAACTGTACCATAAAAAGATTATGCAGGATACAGAGAAAATAATAACAACTACACAAACTATGCAAAACTCAGGTGAAGAAGCTACAATCACAGACTATATATAAATGGTACCAAGTAGAATGATTAAGAGAAGGTAGGAGGCCTATATCGATTCATAATACCTGTCCCAGGACCGCAGTAGAACCCAAAGCGAGGAGGCAGACCAGCTGCAGCATCTCAGCACTTAATCGTTCGGCCGGCAATCCGTGTACACCCCAATAAAAAAGAGGGTCTCGGGGGTGGGTACTCCCTGTCTCAGTCGGGGGATCAGTCCGACCGGGTCGCGACGTGCCCTTTAGCATCCGAGGGTGGGAGAACAACAAGCTAGCTGAGACAGGGGGTTTTAATAGAATTTTGCCCAGCCAGAGTAAAAAATAGCCAATTAGGAGTGGGATCCTGGTCAGGACCAATGATAAAACTGGGACCCCAGACAATGACCCCTCCTTCGTGGTGACGGGGGTGCCGAGAAACTGTTCAGGGGGGATAGGAACTCACCCCCCTCCTTGTTGACACAAAGCTAGGGAGGAAGAAACTCCCACAGGAGATTGAGGCCCATCAGGGTAGATTGATACTTAACACTCTTTCTCCTTGTGCTGGATGGCCCGGAGATGGAGGCCTATCAGGGAGCATAATCCAGGGGGCTACGTGTGGGGCGGGGTGGCCATCATGGCTGCCACCTCCGCTGACACCTGGCTCATATGCGGTGCCGATGCAGCCGGCTGCCTCGCATTTTGCACTGAAGCAGGATTTGAGTGCCATTGGCGAGCCGGTGCCCGAGCCATGGCCCTGCTAGGGCCGGCTGAGAGGCTAGCGGGGGACCGGCAGGATTGGTGCCTGAAAGGTACTGTTGAGGGCCAAGATCTTGGGCCTGGTACCGCGGATTGGTGGGAGGCTTGAGCCTGGGCTGATTGAGAGTCCAGCGGAGATGGAGCGGCTCCGGTCCCCGAAATGAGGTGGAGATGGCGCTCCCTTTCCAACCAAGTCCTCCACTTGAAGGATTGGCAGATGGGGCAGTCTGCTGCGATGTGGGACTCACCCAGGCAAGCAAGGCATTTCTTGTGTGGGTCATCCATCGGGAAAGCCTTGCAGCATCCTAAGCACGGCTTGAATCCTGGCATTTCAAATTTCGCGTGGAAGACAGGTCCTTGCATTTCGCAAGATAACGCTGATCTGAACCGACACTGATGGCGGGAAAAGGAACTGGGAGGGTCAGGGTCACGGTCACCTATATAGCCGTGGCCGCGGCATGGAGGGGGGCGTTAGCCGTGTTCCCTGACCTGACAGGATAACACTAAAGACTTTCCGAGCTACCGTGCGCTGCAGCACGTAGACACCTGTAACTGAATGATGTGAGCAGCGCTTGCAGGAGAACTAATGCTTCCAGCATTCAGCACATCACCACACCTGCTTTTTAAGTATTAGCATTCTTTTTCAGTATGTCTGCCCTCCACCCACTTGGCCCTGCTGCCAGCCCCAATCTCCTTCCTTACAGCCCTGGCAAGACTGCTTCCGTCCACCACTCCTAGGAACTGTGACATGGTGGGTCTACGTCTGTCTAGCAGCTATTTCTGTGGCCCACCCCCCATCATTGTAGTATTTTGAGCACCTCACATTCCTTAATGCATTTATTCTCTCCTAGCCCTCTGAGGCAGGGCAGCGCTTCTATTCCCACTATACCATAACAGATGGCTGGGGAACTGAGGCACGGAATGACTAAATGAGTTGCCCAAAGGCACAGGAGAGGTAGCAGAGCTGAATGTAATGGGACTGTTCACTTATTTAAAGCCCCCTATTTACCCACCCCCAAGCTCCCAAACAAGCTCCTGACCCTGTTATTTCTCCTTCCCAGCTTGACAGCCTCGCCACAGTGTGCGTACACTTCAGTTGGCTCACAATACAAACCTCTGCCCCGGGCTATTCCCCCTTCTTGCTCACTGCTCACTTTGCTCCCTATGGCTGCAACTCACTCCCCACCCCAACTGAATCTAAGTTGGATTCTCCACTTTTTTTAATTTTCAGGGGTTTTTTGTTTGTTTAGTTGGTTGGTTATTTTAAGCTTTAGAATTATTTGCTAATTTAAAGTACAGGTGCAACTGCACTTACCCAGCCACTGAATGTTACAGGGTAGCACTAACAGACACTGAATTTGAAGGCCATGGGCCTCCTCAAGCTAGGTGTGACTCAAGACAGAATTTGGCCTGTGCTGTATGAGAAGGAGAGAGAGAAGAACAGAACCCAACTACTTTCAGATCTGAGGAGGAGTGGCAGTGGGGTTACAAAGGGGGGAAAAATGTTATTTGTTACCTGAGCAAATTTGACACTGGAGAGGATGCTCAAGAGGCACCAGTTTAAACCCAGAATGCCCTTTCTGAGGTTAATTTCAGTTCTATTGTAACCCAGACTGAACAAACTGGCAAAGTACTTGGCTTCCAGTTGGGAAGTGGTCACAAGAGTCAGTCTTCATATTTGAAACTTTCACTGAAATGCTACATAAATAAGAAGCATTATTCCACTGTGGCTTTTTCAACACAGGCCCAAAACTGAAGCACATAAATTATACAGACATGTCAACTCTTGCAAATTTATCATGAGTGACATTAGTAGGTAAAGGCTCACTCATGATATCCCAACAGAACTCTGAAATTTCAGGATTTTTTCCCCACCCCCAGTCTGCTAATGTTAGCTCAGTCTTCTGTAGCCACAATGTAGGGACACAGATAAAATGAACAGAATTTACCTTTAAAACATCTGTTAGGCAACACTGTATCTGTTCTTTAATCTCGTAACTAAGATATTTAATTCCCCCCAGTTTAATAGCCATTATAACCAATATTTAACAAAGCTCTATATCATAAATTGAGAACTCATTTCATATTCTTGATGACATGTTTTAGATGTAACACTGTGTAATTTCATTTAAATATGTGTGAAAAAGACATTTGAATGAAAAGTCTGTGTGATGGGATCAGTTGACACCAGCCTGTCCTGATCAAACGCAAGTACCACCTTAATGGATGAACAATTCATACTGTAACCCCCCTGGGGTTTTATGGAGCATGGTTCCTTTAAATCTTTGCCCTGTGGGAGGTTTGTGGAGCTGAGGAGGGGGGCTGGGGCTGCAGCCAGAGGCCTGGGAAGGGAGCAGGGAGAGGCCCTGCCTGAAGCCAGGGTAGACAGAGCGGTTGACCTGGGATGCCAGGCCAGCCCCCCCAGAAGGACACTGTGCTGGGGAGAGTCGCCCAAGGACAGAACAGCATCTAGTGACTGGCCATCTAGAGCTGTGTGGCTGTGAGTACAGCACCTGGAAGTCAGGGGGAAGTTCGTTAAGTGGGGAGGGGGCCGCTCTGGGTTCGCAGAGAGTGGCAGAAGAGGAGGCATCAGAGGATTTTTTTTTTGTTGGGAAAGTTCTGGCGCCGAAGACTAGGAGTTGCTGGACTGAACACTGGACTGGAACTGTGCTGGGACTCCTGAACTCATGGTGCAGAAGCAGAGCTCACGTCTGCCTCCAGCCTGCTCTATTGTTGGGCCTTGTAGGGCCCTGTGTTAGCTGTTACTGCTGCGCCATCTCCCTTGTTGGTTTCCCCTTTGCACCTCTGTAAATAAACCTTCCCCATTCCCAAAATCCCCACGCTATCCCAGTGTGTGTGTGGTAACTCTGGGGGTTTGGAACAGGTGCCCCTGGGGCAAAGGGCCTCTCCTTGCTGAGTTCCCACACACACCCTTCGCTGGCCAGAGCTGACTGCAAGGCAGACTCAATCTGGCCACATGGGTGTTACACTACTAATCCCTGAAAAGCAAGAAGAATACACCCAGAAAGAGAAAAACCAAATACAAGATAAAGTCATGTCTGCAAATAACTGGTGGTGAATGATCATCACAGAGGAGCTTTGAGGCAGCAAGGCACAGCAAGGTACACTCACATGAGACTCAGCAAGTATAAAAAACATGAAAATTTTATGTCTCATTCTCCAATTGTTATCTTAGAGCACCAAATTCATGACCAAGTGAGCATCACCAACCTGCAGATAACACTTGGAACTACTGTCCTTCAGGGATTGGGACCCTTCCGCTAATCACTGTTAGGCACATGCACTCTGGTTCTCTCATTTGACAAAGAAATGAGATTACCTCACACTGCTTATTCATACTCTCTAAAGTTCACACAGCTTTAGATAAAACAAATACAAGTTTATTGATAGTGTATGATTTTAACTGAGTATATAGCAAATAAATGCACAGTCATTTAATAAAGGGGTTAGGAGTTACCACGAGCAAATAAAAGGTATAAAGCACATGCTATTCTACTAACACTATTCGAAAGCTATTCTTTAGCTTTTTCTCCTCATTCTTACCCACAAGACTGGCTGCTGGTGGTGTGCAGCCAGCCTAGGTTTTCCTGGCCATGTGGATAGGCCCAGTCTCTAGGAGCAGTTTTCAAGATGGTCTTTCTAAGTTCCAAGTGTCTGTCTTTGTACTCAATTCCCTCAAGGCCCCTCCTCCTTCTGGGCTGAGGTGATTACCTTTGTTGCACCTGAGCCAGGGAGCTTAATCTGTGTGGTCTGTGTCATGTACAGCCACTCTCAGCCTGATGGCCTGAGTCATGTAACATACTTCACATCTGTACACAGACATGGCATTGCAGGAAACATGGTACCATATCAATAAGCTAGAGCAGTGGTTCCTAACTTTTTCCTTTATGCACACCACTGCATTGCCATCAAAAGCTTTTGTAGACCACCATGTCAGCAGGTCATTATAAACATTTTAACATAGCCTATGGCTGATGGGAGTCAAACTTACATATCAAGAGGATTCAAAACACAGCTATTTCTAATAATTTATAGGCTCACAAACATATTCCACTCATTACCGTACATTAATATGCAGTAATTCTCTTTCCACACACCCCCACTGATCACCTGCAGTACACTTGCGGACCACCAGAGGACCAGGTACCACACGTTTGGAACCACTGAGGTAGAGCATTCAAAAAGGAAACCATGCACAGCATAATGGGTATCAAACCATACAATTACATTGCAAATTGAACAGAAAAATTACATAGATCATAACCTAGGGGTGCACAGATGTGCATCCCATGACACCTCCCTCCTTTCAAAACGGTCAGAGGGTTAGCCACTGGCTAATCTGGAGGCAGAGCCCTCAAAGTCCTCTTGAAATTATATAATCAAAATGAGGCCACCTGCCTTAGTCTCTCCCTTTGCCATTCTTCGTACATGCACAGTCCTTTACCAAAAATCTACACATGGTACATCTAACTACAAAGATGACATGAATATCTGAAGCACAACTACATATTATAACACCGGTACCAAATTGTCATCACAGCTAGCCTGCTGGTTAATCTGGAGGCAGGCCCTCAGGGTTATCCCTCCTGGGCAGTGCATCTGCCACCACATTTTCCTTTCCTGTAACATGCATAATTTCCATATCAAACTCCTTTAGGATGATGCTTCAGTGCAGGAGCTTGGAGTTGGAGCCCTTGGTTCTACTTAGCCAAACCAGCAGGGGAATGGTCAGTCAGGATTTTGAATTACCTGTTGAATAGGTAGGGCAGGGGTCGGCAACCTATGTCAGCCCCCTTGCCAGCTGTGCCCATTGCACCCTCAGTGGGTTCTGGGGGCAAGGTCAAAAGCAGGTGGGGCCAGACTTCAGGGCAGGGCTGGCACCCACACCTGGCAGCAGCAGGCGACCTCTGGTGGTCGGTACTGGGGCCGGCCAGTGGTGGTGAGCGGCCTCTGGAGATCATGTTGGGGCATGCTGGCAGCTGTGGGTGGCCTCCAGGGGTCAGGGTTGGGGCTGTCTGGCACCCACCCATGTCAGCAGCAGCTTCAAGCTGGCCGATCTGTCCTGCTCTCTACCCCTGCCCAGCAGGGGCCAGGAGCCGTGTGCCACAGCTTCCTTGTCCCTGCTGGCCACGCTCCTCAGTGGGGAAGCACAGCTAGAGGGGCCCTGGCGGACTGGAGGGGTCTGAGCAGTATCGCATGCCACTAGGGCTGGGCCCCATTCCATTTTTTGGCATGGGTGCCTGGGGTTGCCGACGCCTGAAGTAGGGCTTTAGTTGCTTAGCTGCCCATACCATGGCTTAGCATTTCTTTTCCACCACCAAATAGTTCTGCTCCATAGGGATTAGCTTCTTACTTAAGAATGCTACAGGGTGTTTCTTGCCATTCTCCTGTTTGCGTCAACGCAACACTCAATTCCCTGTCAAAGGCAACTGTGCACGGCTTGAACATCCTGTCAAAGTCAGGGCTAGACAGGACAGGCCCCTCAGACAAGATTTTCTTTACATTATCAAATGCTCCTGGGCATATTTCAGTCCAGTCAACCATGTCTGGTCTGTTCTTTTTACATCGATCTGTGATTGAGGATACAATTTCACTGAAATGGCATACAAACCTCCTATAATAATTTGCTAAACCTATGAAAGACTCTGCCCATTTCTTTGTTTGGGACACAGTCCACTGCACTATAACTTCCACTATTAGACAGTCAGGGGAGGTCTGCCCTCCCTCCACGTACTGTCCGTGGTAAGGCACTTTGGTCGTCCCTTCTTTGCACTTAGAGCCTTTTTTGGTCAGGCCTGCTTCCTTGACTCTGGACCAGGGATGAGCAACATTTTTGGCCAGTGGTCGACATGGGATGTATGACCACTCATAATGGGCCATGGGGGAGCGGGAGTGGAGTGGGGCTTGGAGGGGGGAGTGGCCACACCATCCATATGGTACTGGTGGGGGGGCCAGGAGGGGTTATTTTGAAGAGAAAGGCTGGAGCCAGTAGGGCGAGTGGCAGAGCTCCAAGACATTAAAGGGCCCTGGACCAAGGCAACAACAGCTGATCAGAGCTGATCAGCTGTTGCTGCACTCTGGCCAGGGCTCTCTAATGCCGAGGGGAAGGGGTGGAACCCGGAGCAGGAGTGGTGCCTTTCTGGGCTTCACCCTTTCCCCAAGGCACTAGAGGGCCTGGTTGGAGCCCAGAACCGGAAGCACAGCTACAGCTGATCAGCTCTGATTAGCTCTTACTGCACTCTGGCCAAGGGAAGGGGTGAAGCCTGGAGGGGATGGTGCCATGTTTCACCAGCACTCTGTTGGGCCCACCTGGTGGGGCTAGAGCTGACGTGGTGGGACGGACCAATGGTTCCCAACCTTTTCTCTGCTGTGGCACACCTTGACACCTTCATTTTTTTTTGAGGCATTCCACTATTAAAACACTCATGAATATTCAAATTATCTCAGCATGAATATTCATGAACCACAGCACACTGGTTGGGAAAGTTTGCTATGTGGGGTGGTAGGGGTAGCATGGCAGGGCAGGGGTGGCAAGGGAGGCCAAGGGTAGCCATGTGGAGAGCAGCACAAAGGTGGAAAGAGAGGGGAAGGGAGAACAGGAGTGACTTTGTGGGGGGTCAGGGGAAGCCTGGGGAATGGAAGGGTAGGGCAGGGGACCCTGGCATAGCACCCATTTCCTGCCTTCTCCCCAGTGGCTCCTTCCCACCCAGGGCAGACCCTCACCCCACTGCAGCTCCCTCCCACCCAAGTGGGTCCCATCCTGTCCCCCAACAGCCCGCTGCTTCCCATGATGGACCCTGCCATCACTGCAGGGGCCAAAGCTAGACCCCCTGGGCCCCATCTCATCAAGCCCTCACCAGCCACCACAGAGTTCTCACCAGGGCCCCTGCAGGCCTTGCTGTGGCCCCGTTGACCCTATCCCCATGTCCCTGCCTGGGCCCCCATCATCCTCCCCCATGGGTAGATTTTTAAGCTGTCCCTGGGAGAGAGAGCTAGAAAAATCCACCTCTGCCCCCCACCCGATCCAGCTCCAGTCACTGGTGCCAGGGCCAGATCCTTGTACCTGCACCTCAGGGTCCCTGACTAGGGCTGGATCCTACCATAACCAGTGTTGCTGGGAGTGACACACCACATCAGGGCTGTTGCTTGGCCCCTCTGAGGACCCTCAGCCAGGACTGAAATGGGGCTGCTGGTGCCTCTGGGGACCCTTGGCTGGGGAGGCTTGGGCAGCAACCACTGCCAGCTATGGGGACCCCCAGACAGCGCAGGGGCCAATGGCTCGAGGGACTGCAGAGCAGGGCCATGGCTGCCACAGACACCCTGGAGCGGAGTCAGATTTAGGGTTACCAGATACCAAAGCATGGAAAGGAGGACAGGGAAGTACAAAAAGAAGGACATTGGAGGACACATGGGGTATGTCCACATGACACACTGTTATTTTGAAACTGTTAAACCTCGCATCTAATCGAAATAGCTGTTGTTTCGAAATGGTTGTTTCGAAATTACAACGTTTGGACACGTTGGTTTGAAACAACACCATTGTTTTGAAACAACTGTTTGAAACAACATGTCCGAAAGGCCTTGTTTTGAAATAACCATTCGAAACAACAGCTATTTCGAAAGCAGTCTTTCCTTTAATTTGAATTAACAAACTGTTAATTCAAATTAACTTATTTCGAAATAAGGACTTTGTTTCGAAATAACTCATTTTGAAATGGGTTATTTCAAAATAATGATGTATGTATGGACATAGCCATGGAGAACATGTAGTATTAATGTAAGATTCTTCTGTTTTTAGGGGGCTCTGGAATGCTTTCCCCTAAAAGTAAGGTATTCCGGGGCATTCCAGCATACTGTAACCCCTGTAAGTAAAAAGCCAGACTGCCAGACAGAGGACAAGAAGGTAAAAAGAAAGACATGTCCTTCTTTTGCCTGACATCTGGTAACCCTAGCCAGACTGGGGCCATGGCTGCCGTTGTCAGTTCTGGGGACCCACAGGGCCATCCCTAGGGTGGGGTGGCTGCCCGGGGCCCCGTGCTTTGTGGGGGCCCGCGCAGCCGCACTGCTGCCCCCCCCCCATGCCAGAGACCGGGCAAGTGACCAAAAGGGTGGCCCAATGCAGCGCTGGTGGTCTGTCCACCTCCCTGCCTCTGCGGCCATGCGTGCTGCTCTGGGCTCCGTGCTGGGGCAGTGGGGAGGGGGCGGGAGGGAGCACAGAGCCAGTATCACTGCCCCCCCCGGCCCTGGCTGTGCTGCCTCCCGCCCCCTCCCCGCTGCTCCAGCACGAAGCCCAGAGCAGTGCGTGTGGCCGGTGGGCGGACGGGCAGACCGGCAGCACTGCACCGGGCCGCCCTTTTGGCTGCTCATCCGGTCCCCGGCATGGGAAGGACAGTGCAGGTGTCTGCCCCTCCCCTGGGTCAGCTGGCCCTGGCCCCCAATGCAGTGGGATGGCCCTGGGTGGCCAGGGCTGGAATGGGGCCAGCAGCAGCTCTCTGCACCCCGCCCCACCTTCCCTAACAATCCCCCAACCCCAAAGCCCCCCCCAACCTATTAAAGCCTCCTTCCCCAGCCCACACTTACCTGCAGCCAGTAGGAGCAAACTCTGCTGTAGGCTTCCTCCCCTGCACAGCCCCATGAGGCTGGGCTGAACAGGGAGGGAGATTTAAAATGACCCCAGCTCTCAGGGATTCTTGCGGCACACTTATGGTGTTGCCACGGCACACTAGTTGGGAACCACTGCTCTAGGCAATACCGACTCCAAATGTTCCTTGTGAGCTGCTCAGGTGTTGCTGAACACAGCTATATCATCCACATAAGCCCTTGCAAAGCTCTGCAACCAATTCAGAACCTGATTAACCAGGTATTGGAAACTAGCACCTCCACTGATTAAACTGAAGGGCAACACACTGACCTCATAAAGCCCTGTATCAATAAAGAAAGCAATTTTCCCTCTGGACTCCACTTCCAGGGATCTGCAATATCCCTGAGTCAGATCAAAAGTGCTAAGGTATTTGGCCCTGCTTCATGTATCCAGCATGTCATCGCCCCTGGCTTTGGATAGCCATCCTGCACTGTGACAGCATTGAGCCTCCAATAATCCACCTAAAACCGCATGGTATTGTCCTTTGTGGGGACTAAGACCACAGGTGACATCCATGAGCTGTCACACTCCTGGATCACCCCCAAGTCCAGCATATTCTGTATTTCAGTCTTGATTTGCTCTTACACCTGGCCCGTGGCATTATAGGGTCTGTTGGGGGTGGGGGCTGTGGCCCAGTGATGGTGATCTTATTGCGCAGCAGGTGGGGCTCTTCTGGGCTTGTTGGAAAAACATCTGCCCATATTCCCACAGCACCAACACCACCTCTTCTCTTTCCTCCAAGGTTAAGTCACCACAGATTTCAATATCCCTGAAACTGGAGTTGCTCAGGCATGCAATCAAAAGGTCAGGGAGAGCATATGCTTCTGTTTCCCCTTCGGCCCAGCAGACCATGTCCACCACACCTTTCCTGCTGTGATAGACCTTAAACCTATCTAAATACACCAGCTGGGGAATGGCATTGTCCTGAGGCTTTTTAGCAAGGTATGTGTCCTCAAACACCTTCTGTACTTCATACAGCCCATCCCATATATCCTGCATTTTACTTGTTCTCATAGGCTGTGTTCACACACAGGCATTATTTCGATACAAGTTGTGTCGAAACAACTTGTATCGAAATAATGCCTTATTTCAAAATAACTTAATTAGAATTAACTGTTTGTTAATTTGAATTAAGGAAAAAGCTCAAAGTGAAATAGCAGTTTCAGGCAACAGTTATTTCAAAACAAGTCACTGTTGTTTCAAAACAACATGTTCAGACTGCATTGTTTCGAAACAATTGTTTCGAAACAACGTTGTTTCACCCCCAAATGGGGTTTAAGTTGTTTCGAAACAACACCGTTGTTTCGAAACAATGGGTGCCATTGTTTTAAAACAACCATGCGTCATGTGAACAGGGTATTTCTTATTTCAAAACAACCTTTGTTGTTTCAAAATAAGAGTGCTGTGTGAACACAGCCATAGGCTGTGTTCCTGAACAGTGGGTTATTTCGATACGGTTGTTTCGAAACACCCGTATATCAAAATAACGCTTATTTCGAAACAACTTATTTTGAATTAACAAAATGTTAATTCGAAATACGGAAAAAAAGCCAGAATCGAAATAGCGATTCCGGACAACAGTTATTTCGAAACGACTCACCGTCGTTTCGAAACAACATGTTCACACGGTGTTGTTTCGAAACAACCATTGCGAAACAATGTTGTTTCGCCCACAGACTAGGTTTAACTTGTTTCGAAACAACGCGGTTGTTTCGGAACAATGGGAACCGTTGTTCTGAAACAACCATGCGTCGTGTGAACAGCCAAAATCTTATTTCAAAACAACCTCCGTTGTTTCGAAATAAGGAGGCTGTGTGAACACAGCTTATGTGACTAGCAGGTAGGGCACCAAATCATCCCAGTTTTAGTCCCACTTGCTTGCATACATGCCTAGCGTGGCCTTCAAGGCCCCATTAAACTTCTCCACTAACCTGTTGGTTTCAGGGTGGTATGGAATTGTCTTTAACTGTCTCATACCACAAACCCTCCATAGCTTCTTAAACAGTTACGACATAAAGGTTGACCCCCAGTCGAACAGAATCTCCTGAGGGAATCCCACTCTCCTAAATATAGTGAAAAGGGCCCTTGACATGGTTTCTGCCTCACTGTTAGGAGGGCTACGGCCTTGGGATACCTGGTGGCAAAGTCCACTACCATCACCATGTACCTGTTTGTTCCCCTGGCTGGTAGGACAGGGCGTGGGGCCTGTAACATCCATCGCTACCCTCTCAAATGCTTCTTGTACTATGGGCAGGGGCTGCAGAGGGACCTTCTGTGGTCCCATAGGTCTCTTTCTTTTTTGGCAGGGTTCACAGGGCTGGAAATGGTCCCTCATATTGTTCTGTATCCAAAGCCAATAAAAAACTCTTCTTCAGCCTATTGTAGGTCCTTTGGGCTCCCAAGTGGCCCAAAAAGGGGCAATCATGTGCCAACAGCAGCAACTTGCCACAGTGCAGAGAGGGGCATGACCAATTGTTTGTAAGGCTGCCCTAGGCTCTTGTTCTTCCCCACATGGAGCTTGACTGTACAGCCTCCCCAAGGCCAGCTCTACCATAGGACCAGAAGGAGACATTGCTTCGGGTGACAGTTCCTAGGGGCGTCGTTGCTATCCCCTCCTGAAAATCAGGCTGGCTCCCACTTATTTGACTCTTTCCTAGCAGTGCAGTCACTGTTAGTCAGCCTGCAGCTTAAGTCATGTAGGCAGAGAGCACTTTAAATCCCTTTGCAGGCAGATGCTGCAGATTTAAAGGAATGTGTACTTTTACAATGACTCACAGTCCAGGAGGTATAACACTAGATGGGGGGGGGGCAGGTTTGGACATGAGCCATTGGGGACTGCAGGAAGCTATAGTGCCAGGTGTCATGGCCCAGGAGTTGCAGGAAGCTCAGACACTCCCCACCCCTCTCAAATTCGAACAGCCTGGCTGGGGCTCTCTTCTCTCTCTTATCTTCCCCTGCACCAAGCCCAAACAGCAGTGTTCCCTGGGGGACCAGGAGGAGCTGGGGTCAGAGCCACCTATTTCTTGAAGTGGCACCCGGGACAGTGAGTTCAGTGGGGTTCTTGGGATTGTTGTTTCAGGGCCAAGTCAGCGGGGAAACAAGGAGAACAGGAAAGCAAGGGGCACAGGATTTTTAGGAGTTTATTTCCCCCATCTTCAAAGCATCTGACAAAGTGGGATTTTCTCCCAGGCAAGCTCATGCAATAAATAAATTCATTAGTCTTTATGTGCCACAGAACTCTTTGTTTGTTTTTCGGCTGCTGACAGTCACTTCTATGTAGGTAAGGCTGGATTTGAGAAGTTATATAGTCAGTGCAATGAAGAGGGAGGACACTGACTTTTGGGCTGGCGACAGCAGTCTCTTTTCCCTTCCAGTGTCATCTAGTTTCCCTTGGTGGCGATTGGTGTGTACGTGTGTGGGATAAGGGGAGAGAATACCAGGGCTTGCTTACAGTTTAAAACCAATTATATGTTTCTAGTTTAAAAAGAAAAAAAAGTTAAACTGTACACAAAAGGATAGCATTTCCTAGAGCACTGGGCTTGGCACTTGGGAGACCAAAGGTTGCTTTCTGAGTCTGCCACAAGCTGCTTGGGAAAGTTATTTTTCCTTCCTGGGACTCAGTTTCCTCACCTGCAAAATAAAAATGGTGATGAGACTTACCTCCCTTTGAAAAGTGCTTTGAGATCTATAGCTGAAAACTGCTAAATAGACACTGAAAAAATCCCTCACTCCTGTTAGATTTAGCCCTTATAGCATTCTTCTTCCCAATGCACTTTGCAAAAGGGGGCTGAGGAGGGCTCCCCAGCACAGCCCAGACCGTGTGGCTGGGGTCTCTCCCTCCCCCCCCAAAACCAGGTGGCATCGCAATGGGGGGGCCTGAGGGTGGCTGTATGACTCCCCCACAATACTAGCAGTAGGATCTCTTCAGGGGACAAGGCAATAGGCCACATTTATTTGTAAATGTAAAAAAAGAAAACAAACAAACAAAAAGACAACCACCAAACCTGACACACACAACTACATAACAGCCAGGTTAGTCTAGTTTAATAAAAACAAACAAGGAGTCCTGTGGCATTTTAAAAGCCTAACACATTTATTTATCACACAAAGTTTTGTGGGAGAAAATCCCACTTTGTCAGATGCTTTGAAGATGAGGGAAGTGGGAGAAGCTCATGCAATAAATAAATGTTGTTAGTCTTTAAGTGCCACAGAGCTCCTTGCTTGTTTTCACAAAGATATGCTGATTGAAGTGGCTCAGAAGAGCCAAAGAAATCTCCTCTGCCAGAATGGCAGGGGTGAGGAGTGAAAACAAATTCTTCCAAGTGTCAAAGGGGTAACCCTGTTAGTCTAATTCAGCAAAAAAAAAAAAAAAAAAAAGCAAGGTGTCCTGTGGCACTTAAAGACTAACAACATTTATTTAGCGCATGAGCTTTCACGTTTTTGTCTTCTTCAAAGCGTCTGATGAGGTGGGATTTTTTCCCACCAAAAGCTCATGCGATAAATAAACTTGTTAATCTTTAAGTGCCACAGGGCTCCTTGTTTGGTTTTTGTTCCAAAACTCTCCCCCATCCCCTTTGTGCACAGAGGTGATCCCATTGTCTCTTCTGATCCACCTCACCTGTTTTTGCTGCTTCCCAAAGGTATTTGCTTGCTGCTGGGAGAGAAGAAAAACAAGGAGCCGTGTGGCACTTAAAGACTAATAGATGTATTTTTCGCATGAGCTTTTGTGGGAGAAAAATCCCACTGTGTCGGATGCTTCAAAGATGGGGGAACTAACAGAATCTGATAAAGTGGGATTTTCTTTCACGAAAGCTCATACGAAAAATAACTCTGTTAGTCTTTAAGTGCCACATGACTCTGTGGGGTTTTTTTTTTGTTTTTTTTTTGCTGGACTAGACTAACATGGCTACCCCTTTGGAACTTTCCTGGGAGAGAGCTCCGTTTCCCTCTCACTGACCTCCTGAGCCATGCTAAACACACTTCATGTCTGTGCACAAGCAAGAAGTTGTAGGAAACATAGTATCATTCTAATCATGTACAAGAATTTAGGAGCATTCATAAAGAAACATAGCATGGTGTATTTGGCAACACATTATACGATCAGTGTATAAGTGACCAGGAAAATCATGAGATAGGTCATAACCCAGGATGCACAGATATGCATCCCATGACAGCAGGGTGCTGCACAAATGGAAAGACAGACAGCCCTTGTTCCAAAGAACTTATAGGCTAACCAGTGAAGGTATAGAGAAAGGAAGTGATGTGTCACAAGTCCGATAGGAGGTGAGAGACAGAGGTGGTCTAGAGCCCAGGAAGGTCCTAGATTGTTAAGGTCTCATCTGAAAGATTACTGCACGCTAAATTGCTTAGAATTCCATCTGGCTACCTCATAGGGACAGCAAGCCAAGGTGATCCTGCTATAGTTCAAACCTGCAAGAGTCAAGCCTGATGAGTCAAGCCTGATGTTTAGATCCCTAAACCCTTCCTTCCTGAATACAAATTCCAAAGAGGTTGCCATGAGTCTTTAAAAGTACCACAAAACTCTGCTTGTTCTGCTGTTCTTTGCTCTGTGGCCTTTGGGAAATCATATGCATCAGGTAGGTTTTCAAAAGCAGACACTGACTCTCTCCCCTTGCCTCTCCCTTGCATTGCCTCAGTTTTTGGACGTCGACTTGAGACAGCTAGGGACTGAGAGAGACCAAAATTTTAGTAAGTTTGTACATGATAAATGTTACTTATTAATTAAATTTAAATTCATCAATATTATTTTATTTTCATATTTAGATTAAAGGAATGAATTAATCTTGCTAATTGAATTTTAGGTTGTAAATACACTTTGGAAAACCTTTTTCAAGTTACATGAATGAGATGGGGGGGTGCCAAAGCAAAATTTGGCTTGGGGCGCCACAACCCCTTGAGCTGGCTCTGAGGCTCGCCTTTTCTTCAGATAACTTCCTTTCTCTCCCTCCCAGGGGTTAAAGTAAGCTGGAACACACTGGAACAGCATTCCAGGGCCCTGAAAAATAGAAGAATGCATGAGAACTCAGCATTCCAGGGTCCCCTAAAAATAGGAACAGCAGCCAAAGTGCAGCGCTCTGGTGTGTTCCTCCTTACTTTAGTTCATGGGTGTCCAACCTTTTTGGGTGAGGGGTCACACTGCAATTCTTTTCTCAGCTGGGGGGCTGGTGAGAAAATTTTTGATAGATAAGACATACAAATTGAACTTAATTAAGAAACTTTAATAAAATAATGATTAGTGTGATATTTGGCATTGCTTTTGCTTGCACAAATTGTCACTGTCTGCCCGCACACTTGATTATAGCAATACAGAATATTCCGCATAGCCCCGGCCAGCCCCAGCTCTCAGGCTCTTGCAGCAGTACTCAGCAGGCTGGATAAAAGCCCTTGGCGGGTCAAATTCTGGCCCCCAGGCTGCATATTGGATAAGCCTGCTTTAGTTTAACACCTGGCTGCAGCCCCTACCTCACAGAAGACACAGTCTTCAGCCAGCAGAGAGCTGAGGCAGCTGACCCAGACAGGGAGTTTTGGGCAGGAACAGCCTGTGGCCAGAGAGCAGCTCCCAGCCCGCAGCCAAAATGTCTCTGGCCAGCCTGCTCTGGCACTGCTGCTTCTCAGCACTGAGCTGGGAGCAGGCCCAAGGAGAAACGGCACAGGTAAAGTCTCAGCTCAGCCCAGGGGAGCTCCCTTGGTGAGGCTGGAGGAAGGGCTTTCAGGAGGGGCACTGGCCACTGGGGTGGGGGGGGCATGGAGCTGCTGGGGGTTGTGTCGCTGGGTGTGTGTGTGTGTAACCAAGTGATAACTGATGCATGTGGTACTGAGAAGTGGTTGTAAATGCTTACCTGGGCTAGGGGCAGTAGCTGGGGTGCATAAAGGGGACCCAGACCTGCACGAAGGGGTCCTGGAAATTTAGGAGGGTTCCAGGGCCCACCAAATTATACGTTAACCCCTGTCACTCCAAGATGCACTTCTTAAACATTTTCAAGGTGGCATCAGCTCTCTGCTATTCAGCAAAGACTTGTCCATGGCAGCCTGGAGCCATTCATTTAGTGACCAGGACTCTTTCTCCCCTTCCTCTTGGAACAAATGGATAAATTTAACACATCACCAAGACCAAGTGGGATTCACCCAGGAGTTCTGAAGGAAATCAAATATAAGACTGCAGAACTACTAGCTGTGATATGTAATCTCCACTTAAACCAAAATCTATATGAGAAAATGGATGGACAGCTAATATTTTAAAAAAAGACTTGAGTTGATTTTGGCAATTACAGCCTGGTAAGCCTAACTTCAGGTCCAAGCAAGCTGGTTGAAGTTATCAGGACTGGATTAAGGGACCTCAGGCTATCCCACCACTGGTCCTTCCACACCCCTTGCCTGGGGCCCAAGCCCCCCATAACAATGAGGAGTCTCACCTGGGCTTGCACTTGTGGTGAGGACAGAGAAAATAGGAATGATCCTGCCCCAGTCTGGCCTGTCTGCCCTGTGGGGAGGGGCAGCAAGGGTGCAGCACAGCTCCCACATGGCCTTCCAGAGCCACTCCTGGGTCAGACCACATCAGCCTCCTGTGTGTAATCAGCCCCAGTCAATGGAAAAGTGCATGCACTGGCTGTTTGCAGGCGGTCCCCCAGCTGCCACACTAGGAACTTCATCCTGGAGGAATCAGGACCCTTCCTAGAACACTGCAGGCTCATACACTCTAGTCAGCCAGTTTAACAAAAAAACTGAACTGCAAACAGCTTTTGCTCCTTCACTCAAAAATCCACACAGCTTTAGATAAATCAAGCACCGGTTTATTGATTAAAACACTGATTATAAATCAGTCTATAACAAATCAATGCATAATCAATTATTCAAGCACTCAGGAGTTAACCACTAGCAAATAAAACGATGAGATACATTCCTGTTTACTGTTGTAGTACATTTTAGTGTCACTCACATGGCTGGCTGATGATGGTTTTACAACCAGCCCCTGCTGTTCCCTGGGCAGGGGTCAGATCTTGCTTACAGGCAAAGATGTTTCCAGATGGAGTTTTTCTGGCAAAAAGCCTCTAAGACAGGGGTTCCCAACCTATGGTCCAGCGACCCCCAGGGATCTGCAGAGCCTCTCCCTACTGGGGCTGGAATCCAGTTCCAGTTCCAGTGCTCCCCAGGGGTCCGCAGCTGCTGTGACTTGACTCCCCAGAGGTTGGGACCATGGTGGTGGCAGCGCTGCTCGCCAGCTGTCCCAGTGGCACCACCAGAGTGATGCAGGCCAGACTTTGCTTGCATGGGCCAGATTACATGATCAGCCGGGGGGGGGGGGCCCGGCTCTTTTTGTTAAAAAGAGTTCCAGTGTGACTAGCTCTCCCTGAGGCCAGGTGGTGCCCTTTGTTCAGAAAAAGCAGTTCTCTCTCCCCACATCTGGCCAAGGTGCTAAAGATGTTTAACTAGTCCATTGCCATTCCCATTTTCTCTGAATGTTTGTTTGTAGCCATGACTGTTTACATGCTGCTGGGAGAGAGCTCTGATTGTCTTTCCCCTCTCCAAGCCATGTGAAACCCATAAGGAAGTTTCACATCATTATACTCATACATGATCCTGAAAGAAACATGCTACAATAACACTAATGTAGACTATGTCATGAGTATTCAAAAGGAAATCCTTTACATGGCACATTTGGCACCAAACTACACAATTACATTGCAAAGGTGGACAGAAAAGTTACACAGATCATACCTTAGGGCCGGGGCAGGGGGTGCATCCCATGACAAAAGTGTATTGCGTTTGAACTTATTTACATGCATGTTAAAGTCTCCAAAACTTTATGGTACATACAAGGTGTGACCAAACTCCTGTTTCATGCTTCACGAAAACCAAGATACAAGTTGTCAAATAAACTTAAATAGAACAGCTTCCCAGTAGTGTGCTATTCTGGCTACAATATAGATGTAACCTGAAACTTTATCTATAGTGTTAGCCAATATTGATAATATTTAGAATATTAACAATATATATAGTAAATAAAATATAAATGCCTTTTGTGTTTCTTGGCTTGTCCTTGTGTTAAACAGGCCAGCCGGGGGGGGGGGGGGGCAATCACCCCTGGCCCTGCAGTTCTGTGAGCCTGCGCTGTCCTGCCATGAGCAAGGCAGCACGGGGCCCACACGGTTGCCCCCCCATGGCCATGCTGTGCCCTGCCCTTTCCTCTTGGCAAGTCTGCCCCACCCCCAAGGAGGAACAGCCAGCACAGGGGCAGAGCAGGCCAGCCTAGAGACCAGGTTCTGCTCTCTCACCCCTCCCCTGGGCCAGCTGTTCCACCCTGGAGGCAGGGAGGACCAGCCCAGAGGCGGGGCAGGAGAGCAGAGCCCAGCTGCCAGACCAGCCCACCTCAGAGGTGGAATGGCTGACTCAGGGGAGGGGCAGGAGTGCAGGGCCAACCTCTGGGCTGGCCTGCCCTACCCCGCCTCAAGCATGGCTAAGCCCACAGGCCCACACCCCCCCCCCCCCCCCGGGACAGCCCTGGTGTTATGATCTTCCAAAATGCTTTTTAACTTATGTTAAACAGAGATAGGTGGAATAAATACTGTAATGTCAGAGCTAGGCACAAACACAACAGAAAAAGATATTACTGTTCCTGGAAAGTTCAAAACAAAACTCTTGTCTGGTGCACATGCCTCTCCGCTTTTGGTCTGTAAGTGGGGTCTGCATGACAGTCAAAATGTAAAATAGATGCCATGTTGAAAATTAGAATATATCCCCCACACAGAAGATCCCACAATTACTACCTATGAAAACCTGTCACAGAGATGAGAAATATAGAAAAAATGTTTGAAATGCCCCCTAACTAGGCATAAACACAGAAGGGATGAGCACAGAAGCTTTGAGAGTATGACCACTACAACTCCGGTCTTCCAGAAGGATTGGTAAAGTAAATACTCTTCTATTCTGTATTCATGTGTATTAATCTTCAACTAATAATCATTGCCTAATTAATCAATAAAGCCTAATTATTGGGCACTTCTTATAGTTACTTTATATTGCACCTACTACAGATGGATTGTGTCAGTTAGTTGCACAATTTGCTGTAGACTGCTGTTCGCTTTCAGTGCAGAACATTTAAAATGTTACTAATTCTTTGGCAGCGTGGCCAATAGCTGGGGCTATTCTTTCCCGGTGGCTGAACTGCACTTGTACTTCCTTCTTTGCTACCATGGTGGGTGCAGAAAAGACACAAACAAAATAAGGTATTGACACATTCCAGAAAAGTAGCCATGTTAGTCTAGTTCAACAAACAAATGAGTCCTGGACACTTCCAAATATTAACAACTTTATTGCATGAGCCTCTGTGAGTGGAAGTGTCTGACAAAATGGAATCCCACCCACTAAAGCTTAGGTGATCAATAAATGTTGGTTTTAAAAAATAAAGTATTATTGTTTTAGCTAATGGTCATTTGTGTCAAAATCCCTGTAGCAGGGTTGGCTGCCCCACACTGGCTAGGAAAGTGTTAGTAAGGCCCTGGAAAAATCAGCCAACAGGCAAAAGCCCCAGAAGGCCCATATAAAAGGGAGTGGGAAAGCCTGAATCAGGACTAATTTTGAGGAATGAATCTGAGGCCCTTTACCTATAACTTAACCCTGGGTTCCCATAGTCTATGATGTATTTACAATCCTCCTTCTCTCCCACAGGAGTGTTGGTCATGATTCTTTTTCTCTGGAGATGATCACTGTGGATCCCTGATCAAGGTAATTACCCTTGGTTGCCCTTCCGGGACTGCTGATTACATTTTTTTCTTTTTATACTGCCTGTTTTTGATTCACGTCCAATACCACACAAATAGACTGCACGCTGCCAATCAAATGGACAGCACCCATCTCAGGGGTTTGTCCTCTTAAATGCTTTTCCCTGGCCAATCAGTTTCCCTGCCTGTAGGACTCTGCACACAGCACTACTAGGAAATTTGCACCCAGCACTGCCTTGTGCATACAGCTCTATTTACAGCTTTCCCACCTTTTCCTGCTGTTGCTAGGCAGAAGAAGAATGCTGGCATCCTGTTGTTTTCTCTTTGTGGGTACCAAACAAATGGTTTTCTGCTTCTTGTTATTGGTTAATTAGCAAACAAAACTGATATACATAGAACCCTGTACTGTTTAAAACCATAACTCCTTTCCCCTACCAGGAAAGGGGAAAGATGGATAGGTGATCTTTAAAGAACAGAGCAGCTAGACAAGAAGAGATGGAGCATAGGACATGGATGAGGCACACACTGGAATTAATTGCCAACAAGACCAGCAGGTAGTGTCCATCAGGCAGTGAGTGCTACAGTCCCTAATAAATGTGAGGTACATTTGGTGAAAAAAAAAAAAAATAATATCCAATGACAAGACAAACTGCCTTTGGGTGAGAGAGAGAAACCAAGAGCACAGAGGGCTTCAAGACACTTTCAGTTTGATCTAAAATAAAATTCCAGAGCAGGTTGTATTTGATAACCCCAAATAAAACAGATTCTTCCATCACCTTCTCCTCTGATCCATTCAAACTTGCTTCACTCCGTGTTACCTCATTATGCTTGAGTCATGTTATTTACAAAAGATTTAGCTTTACCACAGTGGGGGAAAACAGCCATCCTTCCCACCTGCCACAACCCCAGCTCAGCAGGAAAAAGGCCAGAAGCAGCTCTTGCCAAGAGATGGAAGCAGAGGTTAGAGAACAGACTGATTACCCTGCATTTGGGATCCATACAAATTCTCCTCTGGCTCTGTGACACTTTCAGATCTAGCCCCAGTGAGTCTCATGGAGGATCCAAGTCTAACACCTCAGCACAGAGAGCACTCAGATCACAGCACAACCTGACACTTTGGGAGGGTAGAATGTGGGGAGGACAAATGCTATTATAGCTTTCACAGACATTAATGCTGCTGGGTGAGATGGGGATGTAACAGCAGTGGGGAAGGAGGGAACCCCTGTGACTCAGCCATTTCCTGTGGGTTTCACAGAGGCTGAAATGACATGTTTTTCCTGCCCTGGTCCTGCTCCTTTGGTCTATTTAAAAGGAGGAAAATGATGGCAAAATACTTGTGTCCAGCATAACCCTGAGCAATGTGAAAACTGAGATTGAGACAAACTGTGCCCAAGAAGGAACTTGGTGACTAACAATCACTTTGTAACAGGGTAGTGATGCTCAGGGTCTGCCTAGCTCAGGAGAAAGAGCAGCTGACCCTAAACGCTCTACCCGGGTTATGTCCTCATTGTGTGTGTCACTGTGTCATTACAACAAGATTGCTAAGGTGAGCAGTTAACTATGTACAATCCCAGTAGAGAGAAAGCGGAGGTAAATGTACCTTGGCATGGCTGGTCAAGGTCACCACTAATTACAACCCCCCCCCCCCCCCCCATGCAGATGGCTATTTTTCAGGAGGAGACAATCCCTAGAGTTATAAGGAATTGATAGAAAGGATCATAGGAATCCCCACAATGAAGCATGAGGTGCAAAAGAGAAAAGCAGACCACTCACCTGGAGCTGACAGACCATGCTGAGGAAAATGATGTAAACTATATGGGAATTAACATTAGTATTTTTAGTTAATCTTTGGCCAGCCCTAGTCAAAACACTTACAGCATTACTTGCCTGTGTGGATTTTCTTAGGTCTGCTATAAGTTCAGCCCCGTTTAAAACTTTTCCCGCACTCTCAGCATATGCAGGGTCTCTCTGCAGTGTGAACTCTACAATGTAGCCATAGCTTTGACCAGTATGTGAAGCTTTTCCTGTGCTCAGGGCCTGTGTAGGGTTGCTCTGCAGTGTGGAAATTCTGATGTTTCATAAAAACTGGACTTCAGTGAAAATTTCTCACACTCAGGGCATGGATAGGGTTTCTCCCTTGTTAGGGCTTCTCTGATGTGTGCTGAGGTTTGAGCTTCAGTTGCACTCTTCCCATACTCAGAGCATGTGCAGCGTCCTGCTCCTATGTTTATTCTTTCACTTCTAATGGGATCTGAGGAGCAACTGAAAATTTCTCCGCCTTATGCCTTACTGGCTTCAGCCTGTGCACAACTCCAAGGAAGTTTCCCTTTGGATTTTCCTACTTAGGTCCCACGTGGTTCTACTTGCTCAGCAGCTTCCAGCTGGGGAGTCATCTCTTCCTCCTCCCTCACCATTCCATCACCTAAAAGGACAGAAAATCCAGACATAGGTCACTGCCTGTGCTGAAGAAAAAGAAAACTTCAGAGAAAGGATAGGGAAAGGTGGGAAGAAACCAAAATAAGTGCTGGAGAGATCAAACAAGACATAATTGATTTCCACTCTCTACCTGTCCCTAAAGCCCTTCCCTGAAGGACAGAGAGGTGGGCAATAAAGTTTCCAACCATACTCCATGATCCAAGAGTTAGAATGGCCTCATTTAGGATATACAAGAGGAGCATACTAGGAACTCTGAGATGTGGTCACTTTGACTCAGGTCTTCATGCTGCCATGTGGATGCCAGAGCCTAAGTTCCAGCACAGGTTAGAAAAGTTCTAACATAGCGATGAATTACAGTCAGGACACCCAAGCCCAGGGTTTTTTTACTCAGGTCGTCTGATAAAAGTCTCACTAAAACTGGGATTATACTTCAGTGCAGACTTACCCACTATTTTCTTCTGCAAGCATTTGTTGAAGAAGTCTTACATGAGGTGGGGGAAGACTTCCATCACAAAAAGCCACCTGATTCCTATATTCATATTTTCTAATCTGTCAAGAGTAGCAGGAGATGGAGAAGTGATGGGAATTCACAAGACATGAGAGCAAAGACTCAATATTTCCATAATATGCAGTCTGAAACTGGAGTCTAACACATTCATTTCTTTCACTGACTACCTTCATTTGCACAGCATGGAAATGCTCCTTGCCCAAAAAGTCAACCAGACTGGGTTCTATGGGGAAGGAATGTCCTCTGAAGGCACCAACTGTTTCTCCGTTTACCTCATGAAACTTTGGATCCAAACGTCAGAGGAGAATTGCTCCCACTGTAACCCTGGCATCCTTTAGGACCAGAATCAATGCCATGGAACTAAGGAGCAGTGTTCTAAAAATAAACACTTCAACTGACCCAGAGGTCATAATAGTTTCCATCTCTAATGGTACAGATCAGGGGTGGCCAAAGTTATAGAACTCAAGAGCCACACAAGTCGATTATTAAATGTTTGAGAGCTGCACAGAAGTGTATAACCACATATTTTTACCTACTCCAAAATTACTAAGCTTAAAATTCATTGCACACTTTAATTTTAATGTAAAAACAGGGCAAATATTGATCCTACTAATGTCAGATTCTAATAATTATTTAAGGTTACCATGAAACTAGGCCCATACTGTAAAAATTTACTTGTCGCTAAATGTAGAACACTGCAGGCTTGTGGCAAGTTTTTTTTCAAATCTGGGGAGTAACTTATCAATGCAGTAGGTAAAAGCTCTCTCAGATGCTGATCTCTAAGGATTGCACAATGTTTTGAACTTCATTGTGGAATATCATGCTTCACAGCAGTAAGTTGTGCCAAAAATCGAAAGTAATCTACGTTCAGTTTTACACTTTTCTCATTTGTATTTTCATTTCTTAGTATTCCATGTCATGTTTAGGACTTGTAAAACATGATTTTATTTTAACAATGAGTAAAGCTGCATTAGGGCCTATGAGAAAATCTAAATATGCCACGGCTACTCTGACCATGTCACGCGTCCCTCCCCACCCCCTTTGCTGCTTCCCTGCCATCTCTTACCATGCTGCTGCTTCTCTGCTCTCCCCAACCATGCCGCACTTCTGTTCCCCACCCTTCCCTGGCCCCAACCATGCCCCTGTTTCCCTGCCAACATTCTGCCAGTAAACTTATTCACTAAAATACTCATGGACAGAGAAGACAAAAGGTCTGAGGACTCAATCAGACACAATTAATTTTAAAGTGAGAGTAACAGTAAGGGAAAACACTCATCTGAATCCTGTGAAGAGATGCACATGGGGACACCTTTTCAACTGTTCACAACAGATCAATAAGAATTTCTGAGGACATAAAGTGCAAGATCAGAGCCTGTTTTAGTAAGTGCTTTGGAGTCCATATACAGAAGATACTATGGAAAAAATCCCATTGAGTTTATTCAGTTTGGGGTCAGGACCTGTATAAATTCTAAATATTATTATTTGGTTTTTATAATACTAAGTAAAATCTTTATTGGTGAGAGATTTTTGCACAAAGTTTACAACACAATTTTCCATCCTCAGCGCTTCACAACAATTACTCTCTTGTCTAATGGGCTCAGATACCCATAGAGTCATTCGTGAAGACGGCACTGAAATACAAATGGATTTTGACTATACAACAAAGAGTTAATACATGTTGAATGCTATTTAATCAGTGGAAGTATAGTGCTGCTATTGAACATTGCAGTGAATGTCAATTATATCTGTAATTGACTTAGTTATATTAACTTTTTTTAATAAAATACATGTGCTAGCAGTTCCTTCTGCAAACAGATGACATACTGATGTCTCAGGCAAACTTGTTCAATGGACTATCCTAAGTCTAAATCATTTTGCATGCTGAAAATGAACCATGATCCATAATTAAGTACTTGTAACATTCTTTAAATTAATAGAGGTTTTTTTAAATAACCTTTTGACAGTAGTCAGTGGTTTTGGATTTAACACTTGTGTCAATTTTCAGTTATTTCTGATGATTCTTATTTAATTCTCAAAATGGAAATACAAGAGAAATAATTTTGCGTTATAATATCTGGAAATACCAGATGATTTTTAACAAAGAAAATTAATTTACAATTGCTTTTCAGGTTTAAATTGCTAGATCATCATTGCTTATCTGTAGTTCATTGTAGACTTGCTCTTGATCAGTTTATGTTGCCAGTTTTAAAAATATTGAGCCAGAAAACAATATCAAAAAAGAAAAGTATTTAAAAAAATCATGCACTCAGAAGGTCAGACTTCTTCTTGCCTGTGCTACTTTAATTCTGCCTCTTTGTGCATCCAGTTTTTGCAATGAATGAAGCCTGCAATGATATAATTAAAGACGGAATCATAATGCATACAGACAAGGAGGGTAGAATTAATATTGTGCGGTAAACTGTAGAATCTGACATTTACTTACGTTGAGTGGTTGTCTTTGCACCTAAAATTTAAACCTTTTTTTGCATGTACGTTTACACTTTTTTAAAGAAAAAATCAATTAAAAATAAATATATACTGCTGTAATAAATTATACTCAGCACTCATTATGTGTTGGGGCTCAGACCATGCTGCCCCTTCCCTGCAGTCCCTGACCATGTTGCCTTTTGCCTGCTGGCTCTCACCATGCTGCTCTTCCCTGCAGTCCTTGATCGTGTTGCCTTTCCCTGCCAGCTGGACCATGCTGATCTTCCCTGCAGTCCCTGAATACACTGCTTTTCCCTGGCAGCTCTCACCACGCTGCCCTTTCCCTGCTGGCTCTAACCTTGCTGCTTTTCCCTGTCGGCTCTCATCATGGTGCTCTTCCCTGCCATGTGGTGGGGTGATCTGGACTGGCGGCAGCAGAAGCTTCCCCGCTTGTCTGGCGGCAGCTGGGGATGGATCCACATCCCTGCTGCCTGCTGGCCATGGCAGAAGCTTTTCGCTGGCAGGCTGGGGGGAATCTGGATCCATCCCCAGCTGCCCCCAGACTAGCTGGGAACCTTCCAACACCACCGGCAAGCGTCAGGGAGGGGGGCACATCTGGACTGCCATAGGCTGAATCTTAAGGGGCTCAGGGGTCAGATCTGGCTCCCCATGGCAGCTGGGAACGGATCCGGATCCATCCCCAGCTGCTGCGGGAAGCCGGATCCATCCCCTCCACCCTCTAAAAATCTGCACTAGGATCGGGGACTGAGGGGGGAAGGGGCGCATCTGGGGTCTTTGCCCCAGGTGCCAAAATTACTGTTTACGGTTCTGGGCCCAAGAATGCTGCTCTTCCCTACCGGCACTGACCATGTCCCTCTCCCCTGCAGTTCCCTTCCCTGCCGGCTCTTACTATGCCGCTGCCTCTGTGCTGTCCCTGACTATTGCACGCTTCTCACCCCTGTCTCCCACCATGCCACCCTTCCCTGCCATGCTCTTCCAGGAGCCGCAATTTTTCTTTGAAGAGCTGCATGCGGCTTGCGAGCCGTAGTTTGGCCATGTCTGATATAGATCTAAAATAAGGACTAGATCCAAGCCTAGATCAAAATCCCTCTAATCTACCAAAGGTGGGGGTATTTAGTAGAAATAGGTGTAATTCTGCAGCTATCCCACATTCAACCTACTTTCCATTTCATGTGGAATATTGCCATAAACATACAAACAGCAGAGTGATTTCCAAAATAACTTCACAACTTGTTTGATTTGCTGAAGTAATCTGAGCTGATACAGTGAAATATCATCACAGGATTTATCTTCTCCTCTGTTGGGGGGCAGGCTCTCCCTAGTGTCCCCTGATGGGGAAAGTGCCAGGGGTGTGTGGAGGGAGAGGGCCCCTGCGACCTCTCTAGCATGCAATGTCCTCACAAACATTCCGTCTTGCAGTTAGGGCAGTATTGCCTAGTGGCCTCTGAGTCTCTCTGCAGCACACATACACAGCCCTCAGCTCAGGGTAGCATGGCATAGCGGCAATAGAGTCACCATCTCAAGCCTTTCCAGTAGCCCTTGTGTCAGGGCAGCACAGCCTAGCAACCACAGAGTCAGTACCAAAGCATCTCCTATGGGGTACAGCACTCAGGTAGGGGGGTCAGGCTCTCCTGCTCCACTGAGCCCCAGCTCAGGGCCCTATGGGTCCCAGGGTTATGGTAGCCAGTCAGCAGGGATCCAGACTGAAACGTGCTGACTGGTCTTTCACTCTACTTGTGGCTCACCCCTTCGGAGTCCCTCAGCTACTTCCTACCTGGGGTGCTTCCAGTGGTTTCCTGCAGATCCTCAGGGCAAGCTTGCTGCAGCCGATGCCTGGCTAATAGCTGTAGGATGTTCATCACAGGGCAGATCTTCCTCCAGGCTCTCTCCGGAGTCAGAGTATTTCACAGGTAGTGGCTGATGCAGCTCCTGATCAGAAGCTTCCAGCATGCGTCCTCTCTCTTCGCTGGTCAGCCCACACTGAGCTAAGCTGCAGTGTTTTATACCTGGGCAGCAGCCTGAGCAGGCCCAGCAGGGCCTAAGCAGTGGGGCCTCCTCCTTCTCTAGTCTATAAGGGGCTGATTTAGTAGGGAGTGTATCTACCACGTCACACCCTCCAATACTGTAAGTTTTTTTTAACGTACGTTTTCTCCACTCTGGCATCTAATGATGTGGGAATTAGCCCACAAAAGCTTGTGAGAAAAATAAGTTTGTTAGTCTTTACAAGTGCCACAAGACTCCTTGTTTGTTTTGTCCAAAGTAAGATTTCCCCTCAGTTCAGGGCTGACCATGACTTGCTATCTCCTGCGCCTAGTTCTGATGGGTATTTCTGGCAGGAGCAGGGCATATTCCCAGGATTAATAAGACAAAGGACTGTATAAAGGACCATATTAGTCACTCCAAAGAAGGGTAAGGTGCTAAAAGCAGAGGCAGGGAACTCACACAAAAGGGAGAAATCATGCTGAATTAAATGGTTATGTGGGAACTGCCTAATGTATTGTAAAAGTTTTTGGACAGCTCCACTTAAGAGACTGATGACAACACTCACCTGTGTGGATTCTCTTATGTCGAATCAAGCCGGAGCTCCACCGGAAGGTCTTCCCACACTCAAGGCATCTGTATGGGGTCTCTCCAGTGTGGACTCTCTGATGGTTGATGAGGTGTGAGCTCCAACTAAAGCTTTTCCCACATTCACTGCACTTGTAGGGTTGCTCTCCAGAGTGGATTTTCTGATGTTTGGTAAGGCTTGATCTCTCTTTGAATCTTTTCCCACACTCGGGGCATGTGTAGGGTCGCTCTCCTGTGTGGATTTTCTGATGTCCAATAAGGTTTGAAGGATGTTTGAAGCTTTTCCCGCAGTCAGGGCACATGTAGGGTCGCTCTCCCGTATGGATTCTTTGGTGTTTGATAAGCTGTGAGCGCTCTTTGAACCTTTTCCCACACTCCAAGCAAGAGTAGCGTCTCTCTCCTGTGTGGATTCTCTGATGTGTGGTAAGGTTTGAACGCTCTTTGAAGCTTTTCCCACAGTCAGGGCACGTGTAGGGTCGCTCTCCCGTATGGATTCTCTGATGTATGATAAGCCTTGCACGACGTTTGAAGTTTCTCCCACAATCAGGGCATATGTAGGGTCGCTCTCCCGTATGGATTCTCTGATGTCTCATAAGTTCTGAGTGCTCTTTGAAACTTTTCCCACAGTCAGGGCATGTGTAGAGTGCCTCTTTTGTGTGGGTTTTCTGATGTCTGGTAAGCTCCGAGTTCTCTTTGAATCTTTTCCCGCACTCAGGGCATGTGTAGAGTCGCTCTCTTGTGTGGATTCTCTGATGTATAGTAAGGTTTGAGCTTCTACAGAAGCTTTTCCCACACTCAGTGCACGTGTACAGTTGCTCCCCTGTGTGGATTCTATGATGGATGATAAGGTCTGAGCGCTGTCTAAAGCTTTTCCCACAGTCAGGACACGTGTAGGGCCGCTCTCCTGTGTGGATTCTGTGATGTATGGTAAGGTCTGAGCGCTGTATAAAACTTTTCCCACACTCAGAACACATGTAGGGTCGTTCTCCTGTGTGGATTCTCTGATGTTTCACAATCTCTGAGTGTTGTTTGAAGCTTTTCCCACACTCAGAGCACATGTAGGGTCGTTCTCCTGTGTGGATTCTCTGATGTATGATAAAGTCTGAACGCTCTTTGAAGCTTTTCCTGCAGTCAGGGCATGTGTAAGGTCGCTCTTCTGTGTGGACTCTCTGATGTTTTCTGAGGTTTGAGTTGCGGTTGAAGCTTTTCCCGCACTCAGAACATGTGTAGGGCCGTTCTCCAGTGTGGATTCTCTGATGTGTGATAAGGTTTGAGCGCTGTATGAAGCTTTTCCCACACTCAGAACATGCGTAGGGCCGTTCTCCTGTGTGGATTCTCTGATGTTTGATAAGCTCTGAGGGCTGATAGAAGCTTTTCCCACACTCAGAGCATGTGTAGGGTCTTTCTTTCTTGTTGGTTCTGTCATCTCTAATAAGGTCTGAGCAGCTATGGAAGGTTTTCTCTACCCTTTGCTGACTCTCACTGGGTTTTGCCTGTGTATAACCCCAAGAGTCTTTCCCTTTGGATCCTCCTATTACTGTCCCAGGCAGTTCTACTTGCTCCACATCTTTCTGCTCAGCATTTTTCTCCTCCGTCTCACTCACCATCCCACCACCTGGAAGGAGAGAGAAAGAATCCAGACACAAGTCACTGCCTATGTTGGGGAGAAAGAAAATATCAAAGAGAGGAATGAAAAAAGTGTGAACAAACCAAAGTAAGTTCTGGAGAGATCAAACAAAATATGATTTTAATTCCATCACCTTCAATCCTAAAGCCCTTCCCCAGAGTGTAGCCAGGGCGTTTTGTCCCAAACCATTTAAAACTGCCAAATAGAATGCTGGCGAAGAAACTGGCAGAAAAGCCTAAAAAGGGGTTTAAATTCTTGGAAGGCAATAACTGATTGAATTACTCGGTTTGAGATAACAATATCAAAACATCTTGAAACACTCAAAAAAATTAGTGATAAGAGACAGGTAAGAGTTAGTGATAAGGAAATTCAAGAACTGGCAATTGAGAAATAACCCCTTTCGTTCCCCTAAGGGCTGCCTATGTGCTACTTATCTAACCCTTAAATAATTGTCCTTTGCTCAGTCCCCATCCAGTATCTCTCTCTGTGTCCATTATGTCAGGGGTATCAAGCTCATGGCCCATGGGCCTGACCAAGCCCACCAAGGGTGCTGATCCAGTCCTCGGAGCGGTTGCCTGGGGTATGCCTGGAAGCCATCTGCAGCAGCAAACTCCAAAGACAGGCTCCCTGCACAGCGGGGTGTGCTTCTGACTCACATGATCTGAGTCACAGCACAGAGGAAGAAAGGAAGCACTCCAGTCAACCCCAGCTCGGCTCTGCTGTGGTCTGCCAACCAATCAGAGTCTCGGTCACAGCAGCCTAGGCCAGCTCCAGAGAGTCACTGTACTGCCCATCACCACAACTGATTGCTATCAGTCAGTCAGCTGCTAATTGACAGCACATTGAACGAATCACAAGTAAAAAAGGAAAAAGTGGCTAAGGCCAACACGGGAACAAGTCAATCAAAGGCCAGCCAGGACTGAGCCAACCAAAGGCCAGCATTCTGAATGACTGACAATGAGTGGACTGAGAGGGGGAGAGGCAGGAGCCCAGCCTGGCTGCCTGTGACTAAGACTGATTTTTTTGCCTGCCACCAGTAGGTAGAGGAAGGGGAAGGAGTAGAGACAGAGGGAGTGGTCTGGGAGCCAGCACAGGGAAGGGAAGTCCACAGGCGAGGGGTTGCAGAGCCTGCGGGGTTGGGGAGCAGAAAGGGGAGCCCACGCCACTCTGAACATGGAGGGAGAAAGAGTTGGGGAACCTGCGCAGCCACATGGTCCGCAACAGGTGTCCTGCCTTCCAGTGTGGCCCCCGACATTGAATGAGTTTGACACCCCTGCCTTATATAGTCCTTAAAGTGTCTTCCCCTTCTCAACTCCCACCTCTAGTATCTCCTTGTGTCCTTTATGTAATCCTTAAAGTGTCATTTGTCACTCAACTACCCTAGTGTCTCCCTACATGTCCCATATATAGTCCATAAGATCACCAACCTTTCACCACTAGATGGTGCAACACTCATAGTTTTTAATGGTAACTGCCCTTCAGAAATAGAACATCCCAGTGCCTCGGACATATCCCTCAAAGCTCTGTGATCTGCCTAATGATACTACATCGTATGTGTTCTTCTCCCCCTCCCCCGCAGCCTTGCTAATGATAGTTTGTGGAGTGTCAGAGGGAAGGAGACCTCCAACCCAGCACTAATGGAGACAAAACCAGAGAGAGAAAGCAAGGGAAGACACCAATAAACAGAAAAAAGAAAGAAGGATTTTTTGGAACCAAGTCATCATTCAAGCATCATCAAAAAAGCACAGGTGTGTCTCAGGTTTTGAGCAATTGCATTAACGGAGCCTCAGCCATATGCTCATAACCAAGTGGTGATCCTTTGCTAGGACAGAACAGAAGGATCTTCTGATGAGATGAAGAGGCTATGTACGTAAAGACTGCCTGAGTCTGCATGTGAATAAAGCTGGTTGCCTGCAGCCTGAGGCAGGGTTTGGTTCTCCACCCAGTCATCAAACAACTGATCACTATTTGGATGTTTAGATAATTAAGTTCTTGTAAATGTCAAGAACAGGTTTTAACATTATTGCTTAATTATTTGAACTGTTTAGATAATTCTAGTTTATAGCAAAGATAGTATTGTATATACCAGAGGCTCCTAACCTTTTCCATTATGCAGATTACTACAGTATCATCAAAAGCTTTTGCAGACCACCACATAAGCAGGCCATTCTAAACATTTTTAACATAGCCTCTGGCTGACAAGAGTCCAACTTCATATATCAAGGGGTATTAAAAATCAAGCTTTTTCTAATAATTTATTATCTTCCTTCACAAACATTGCACTCATCACAGTATATTTACCTGCAGTAGGCATTACACTGGGAAAAAGATAACATGTAATGAGAAGGCTGATTTTGTTGCACAGATGTTTAGAGAATGTTATATTACACAAGGATGTTTGTGAAGCAAGTTACCTTGTGAATAATAATGTAACATTGAATACAACACCTAAGAGCTATACAGGATTATATTATTATTACGATATCTTTTTCTCTCCCCATGGACCATCTGCAGCACCTTCACATACCACCAGCAGTCCACAGACCAGGCTGGGAACCATTTGTATATACAGTACTACAGCTGTCTTTTCTGCAACTGTCACTCTATGTGCTGTGTATACCGTAAGAGCTGTGATAAGTTGAATGTTAAGAGTGCATAGTAGTTTGAAGTAATGGATTTTCAGCTTCAATATCCTTGTATAAATAATCATTTTGACTGAACAATGAGCTTGTTGTGGAAGGATACACTGGTCTCTGTCTCAATTCTTGATCAGAGTGCTGCATCCGTACTTCTTTTAGGTATATGAAAAGTCTTTAGATGGGCAGATCCCACAGATTTTAACCTAGATATTTCTGGAAAGGTAGCATCAGTGAATGATGTTTACTTTTTTGGGGTAACAAGTGGAGAAAGAGAAGTTCATTTTGGGGTCCACTGTCCACAATGCACACAGGGGGAAGGATAACTATGGATCGAGTTACAGCCAGGTGTCAGTCAGGGAAGGTGAGAAGCCAGGAGTGACATCAGCTATGAGGATGCCAGACCTACTGGGAACAATTCTGAATTCAGAGAGCTCACATCATTTTAGGAAGGAATCCTAAACTTTTCCTTCATTCATGGGCAGTTTTTGAGTTGGTTTAACTGATGTCTCACCTGCCCAGCCACCTTTCCTCAGCTCTTTTTCCTTGAAGCCCTGGAGATTTGGTACCCATGGCTCTTCTCCTCGCTCCAGCCGGGAGATCACATCAGGTTTGGAAATTGGAAACCCTACATAAGAGAAGAAAAAAAAAGTGAGATCAGTTGCATTCATGGGATATTTGCCACAAAGAGCATTCCATGTTTTACCCTCAGCTCATTTTTAAGTATCCTGAGGCCAGATTCCCGGGCCCTAAGCGGCAGAACAGTAATTATAATAGATCAAGTTCATTACAGTAGTGCCTAAGGACAATAAAGAGTGGAGCCCCATTGTTCTAAGCATTGTATGTGACCCTACCAGCAGGTTCGAAAGTTTGAGGATCTTGGGGGGGCAATTACTGCACAAGCAGGGTACACTTTAATCTTTATTAAAATGAGTGTTGGTGTCAAGTGGGTGATGGGGAGTATGTGTGTGTGGTGTTTGTCACGGTGTTTTTAATGAGGTGTTGTGAGGTGCTTAACTTTGTGGAGTGGGACAGGTTGGGGGACAATGAGAATTCTCAATTAACCTAATTTACAGTTATGAACCTACTCACAGTAACTTAGAAAATGTTCCAATAACACATAGGCAGAAGGGGGGTGCAATACAAACTCAGTGTACGGCAGTGGCAGAGGGGAGAGGACACAAATGGGGGGAGCAGGACTACCGAGGTTAGAGGGGTTCAAAGAAGAGGAGGGCAAGCGGGCGGGGGAGGCAGGGGGGGGCTCGGGGTCACAGGGGGAGCAAGCGGGGCTGGGCAGCCAGGAACAGAAGAGCAGGAACGGGGAGCTGGCGGCAGCGGCGGCGAGAGACTCAAGGAAGAAGAGAGGCGAGTGGGGACAGCGGGACGGAGACACGTGGGAGTTAGGGCAGGGGGACAGAGGCACAAGAGGGGTTGGGACACACGTGGGGGTTCGGGGCAATAGGGGAAGCAGGCGGGTACCGCAGAGAGCCAGTGGAAGCGGTGGAGCCGCGGAGAAGCCAGGGGCAGCGGGGCAGCCATGGGGTACCAGCAGGAGCTGGGGCAGCCGTGGGAAGTGGCGGGAGCCGGTGAAGAAAATATGGGCGACGGGGAAAGGGGCTAAGGGAAAAGGGGGAGCCGCGGAAGCCACAGGGAAAGGGGCCGGGAGCCACAGGGAAAGGGGACAGGAGCAGAGGGGAAGTCAGGGCACACGGGGGAATTCAAGAAATAAAGAGGGGACAAGGAAAGGTTTACGGGAGAAGTTTATTCAAATTGGGGGAGTCACAGAGGGGAGGGAAAAAGCAACTTAGCAAACAACTCTAAAGGTTACAAACTAAAGGAAACAATCTTGCAATCTAAGTTAATACTTCTAAGGCTACCAATTAAACCAAAAACAATGTTGCAATTCACGATGATACTTTTAAGACACGTTCAAATGAAGAGATACAAACAGTGATACAGAGCAGCGGCAGATACTTAAAGGCACAGGAGCTCCTTTAAACAGTAAAGAGTGAAGCAGTAAGAAAAAAAAGAAGGAAAGGAGAAGGTAAAAGACACAAACAAGCCTGTAGAGCTGGGGGAGAGCAGTATCAAAACAGCAGCAAAAGGTGGGAGAACTTTATTTCAGAAAGCTGCAGGGGCAGGCTCTTATCAATCCCAGCAGCAGCAGCAACAGCATTACAGGCAGGAGAGAGACTTGTTACTCGGCCAGCAGTTTCAATCGTGGTACGCTTGGGGAAGAACTCGTGAGCGGAGGAGGTCAGCGTCTGGGTGATCAGGCCAGGCAGGATGTCAGGAACCATCCTGCCTGATCACCCCAAACTCTGAGCTTTTAAGCTGTTTTTCCCGCCAGTTCCCTGATTACAAGGAATGTGGGGAACAAAGGTGCTGTGAATCATGTCTTCAGTATTACAAAGGACGTTGCAGTTAGGCAGTGCCCGCCTACGCCAAGCCCAATGGAGACAATGGGGTGACAACGGCCATCTAGTTAAGTTTAAGGGGCCATCTACTTAAGATGAAGGGGCCATCTGCTCCCCTTAACATTCTTTACACACTTAAGTGCTGGCCTGGGAGGGGTGGCCATCAAATCAATTCAATGAGCAACGGACAGTATGAACATAGAGTAGTATCACAATGTGCTGAGGAATTAAAATCTAAATAGGCAAGACAGACAGTGGGTGAAGGAAGGGTTACAATAGGGCAGTGGTTCTCAACCTTTTGCAGATTGTGACACATATGGTGTCATATTGTGACACTACAGGACACAAAAATCCACTCTCCCCACCCTCCAGGCCAAATCCAGCCACCTCCCTGGCTCTCCACAACACACTTTACCACCGTGTGGCAACACAGCAATGTGTCCTGATGCAGTGGTTGAGAATCACTGCAATAACGGAAGAGACTGAACAGTGTAAAGGCAGACAGAGATGTGACAAACACAGGAAAGTCTTGATACTATTATATTGACTGTGATGGGGTATACAACCCCACTCTTGGCTTGATGGGATTAAAAGACACTGTTGCTCACAGGCAGCACTGCCCTCTCCCCCAGGCTGTGGGGCAGGGGTCATCTGAAGGACCAGGTTAAAAGATCCTCAGAACCCCAGGGAAATGGGGGAGAGTGAACAGGATGAAGAGGAGGGAGGCTCTTCTTCTGAAAAGCCACATGGAAGGTTGAATTGGGATAGACATGACCTTGGTGAATCCCACAGGCCATGCCCTCTCCATGCCCTGGCCCCCCTTTTCTGACAACCAGCAGACCCCAGAGGGCTCCATTCTTTTGAAATTCATTGGGGAGCATGAATGGGTGATAAGACAGCAACAAGAGACCTTGGCAGAGACTGTTGCCTTGGTGTAGAACTGCCTGGTGTCTTTTGGGCCCAGAGCTGAAATGCCAAAAGTCTGGAGTCCAAGTACCAGTGAGCCCAGACCTCACTGAGTGTATCCAGGGGAACCTAGACACAGAATCCTAGTAAAGGGGTTTACAAAGGCTGATAGAGGAGCCCAGAAGCACACCTTCAGCTGACCAGGAGAAATGTGGGTCACACAGAGCAGCCTCATTCAAAGGGGTCACTCACTCAGGACAACTAATGGCCAAAACCCTTTCTCCCAGGGGCTGATTTTCACATGAGCAGCCAAGTCATTTCAAATGGGACTGCCCCTTCATGGACTGTAACTATGTGTAGGCTTGGAAAGTGGATAATTGGGCTCAGCAAAGGAGAATATGTAATCTGTTAATCACATGCAAGAGAACAAAGTGAAATAACAAGTACAGATAGAGTCTGGCTACTGCTAGACAGGAGGCAGGAAGCAGTTGGTGGCATTAGCAGAGCAACCTAGAGCTGTATGTAGACCTCCGCAGCAGACTGGGGAATAGCTCAAGTAGTCAGCTGGTCTGTGCTTGGTCTTCTCAAGACCAGTCTCTCTTCAGGACCTCAGCCCTCCAGCTGAATCCTCCATAGTCCCCCCCTTCCAGGGGTTGGCCAAGTCCAACTTGGCCCACTTTGCCTCAGTGGCTGTTGCTAGTCCCTTCACCACTCCTCTGAAGTCAATTGCAGGACCTCAGTCCTTCAGATGAGCCCTCAGTCTCATGCTTCCAGGGTATAGTCCAGTGCTGGCTGGTCCACTTGTATCAGTGGCCACCACACTGCACCACTCACCTGTGGTTCCCCGCCCACTGGCAGTCTGGGGGAGGTGTGTGGTACCCAGGCCCACCCACTTCTCAAAGCCCCAGCCCAGGGACCATAACCATTCAGTTGAGTGCTGCCTCAACCCCTCGTTCCTCTTCAGACTGCCTTTGTCAGGCCCCTGGGCCATACACACCTTCCCTCAGGTACCTGCAGACCATGTATCAAGGCTGTGCAGTGCTGAAGCCTGGCAGTGCCTCTGTGAGCTGTCTAGGATCTGGTCTTCCAAAGCCCTGCTCACACACAACCTTCTCCCTTGCAGATCTGAGGCAACCTGCCCAGAGCAGGAGCTGCAGCCCTGGCTTTATACTGCCTCTCAGCCCTGATTGGCCCTGCAGCCCTCTGCTCCCATTTGCTCATCATTCACTGAAGAGCTTTTAACCTCTACCGGCCCAGAGTGGAAAACTATGGTATTACACTGTGATTCCTAACCCATGAGCCAAAAGTAGCTTGCAGGGTCCTTCCAAGAGCAACAGACCTGGAGAGCCTGCTCAAAATCCCTGCAGCCAAGAACAAATATATACTGGTGATTTTGGACTATGGCCCCTGTCAAGGCTGTTTCCCCACTCTGGCACACTGAGTGCAGGTGGTGGTGGCCTGCAACAGTTCTTAAAACTCACTGGCCCTACAGCCTTGTCTTAAAACTCTCCAAGGCTGCCAGTTTCCTGGCCTAGAAGTGGTATTGCTGCCACCACCCAAATGTGAAAACCCAGAGAGGAGCATTTGGGAGTTCCCTTCTGTGAAGTACCCTCAATAGCTTTTCTTCCTCCCTCAGGAGAGCAAATGGACGCCAGCTGTGATATCAGCTGAAGATGGGACAGAATCCCGTTTAGTTGTTGGCTGTGCAGTCTGCGGCATATGCACACAAATCCTCTTGCCTTTTAGGATGCAGGACCAGAGTTTACTTTAAAAGGTTTAATTAAGAAGACCAGATAAGAAACAGAGCTGCTTTTTCTGGGATTGAACTTGGGTAGTTACAGGGTAGTGGTAGGGGGTACATGTGCTCAGCCCAGAGGAATCCAAAAACAAACCAAAACCAAAGAAAAACCCTGACCGCATCTAGCCAAATATTCCGTTCTACTCACGCATGGTCAGTTACAGACTTGAGGTTATCTTCAGCAGGGATGTTGCTGGATTCTTCAAGCCTTTCTCCCTGGCCTCATCCTGATCCTTCTAGGAGCTGTGCTGCCACCAAACAGGAACAGGCAGGGGCAGGGCTGCTGCTCCAAATTAAAAATCCTGTTCTCTTTTTCTATTGGCTCTCTTGGGACTCACTGACCATGGTTTTCCCCCGAAGGTTACTACAGCCCAAGACCTTTCCCCTCTGCTCAGAAATGGCAGCTCTTGTCATAAGGAAGTTCATGAAAGTGTTTGACAGGGCAAGGATCCCAAAGGAATTCTTGACAGCATAGGAGAAATTCCACCACACGATTAAGGGAAGAACTGTGCGACCTGCTACAGTTCCACTCCACGAAGACATTGATACACAGCCACCAACCCTACACCCAGATGGAATGGTTTAACAAAACATTAAGAAGTTGAGGACTTCCCGTCATTGGAACAATCACGCCTGTCCTGTGTACCAGCTGCGAGGTGCCCCAGGCATCCACATGTTCCTTGCCATAAGAATTATTGCATGGGATGCAGCCAAGGGGAATCCTGGACCTCCTTCATGAGATATGGGACAGGCAGAACTCCAAAATACTCAATGTTGTGCCCTCTCTTATACAGGCAGGAAAGTAACTGAAGACCCTGGGGACACTCACCAGGGTAAACCTGTGAATAGCACAACAAAGCCAGAAGGAGGCCTCATACAAGCCCTGACTCTGAATGTTTCCTCCTGGACAATGACTACTACTTTGGTTGTCGACACTGAGATCCCAAGCCACCAGCCTGACAGCAACGCCCTTCTAAGGTGGCAAGGCAGGAGGGGGAGGTTGATTATGAGGTCTGGCAATGTTCCCTGTAAGCTATATAGGTGGGTGGTCACACAGCTGCCATTTCTCACTGATGCGGGGAACACTAACCCCCGTGCAGATCCCTCACCCCAGAAACATTCCTCCTGGCACTTAGCTCCTTGCAGTAAAGCAGTGCTTCTGCCCCTAGAACCCCTGACCTGCTCCTAATGGTTTTATGAGCTTGGGACTCACTTCCTCTTCCTGTTTGGGATCCCTGCCAACCGGAAACTGTGACACAAACAGCTTTGGGGGGCAGCACATGGCAATACCCCTCCCATGATGACGCTGGCCCTGCAGGAGTTGATTGGAGATGGAGTACCCCCCCGAGACTCTGCCTGTGTTACTCAGCTCCTCCCCCCTCACCCAGCTGAGGGCCGGCTGCAATGACTGATTGGTCCCAAACGCATGTCAGGGGAGGGGGGCAGGATTTGGGAGCACGGCTCTGTGGTGTACAAAGGCTGAGGAGAAAAGGGGAGGGGACCAGAGGATCCAGAGATGGGAGCAGCAGAGGAGTGGGGTCAGGAGCAGAAAGGAGGAGTGGGAGGCCAGGAGAGGTATTAGGGTTGAGAGGGCCAGAGGTGGGGTCACCAGGGAGCAGGGGTGGGGGTAAAAGAGAGATACAAAACAATATCTGCCTTTGATGTCACAAACAGCGTCTAAAGCTTACCACTAACCTCTAAATCTCAACACAGAAGAACCTTTAAATTCCAAAAAAGCTCAGTAGTACTAAACTGTATTACACATAAAAATACTCACTATATTGTTCATTAAAATAAAATCAGTGCATTAACATAAATTTAAAAACTGTTACAGTAAATTTACTATATAAATATTTTAACAATATAACTGAAAAAACCCACAAATACTTACTGTAATCAAACATTTGCTGAAGTGCTGCCAAGCCTGCAGCTTAAAACTTAACCCCTCTAAATCACAAATCAAAAACAATATGTAAAAATAAAAATCAATATAAAAAGTTAATCAGTATCTATAACAGAACTGTATTAACCACCTCCCAATGCCCACAAATATGAAATCTTTCCAGTCATTTCTAAAACAATTTTTTCTTCAAAAAATTATAGCATAAAAATAAAAGCCAAAACCACTATACAGCATATTAAAAAGCCCAGAAAAAAACCTGAACAAAACCCAACCAACCTCGCACACCTCAGGGAAATAAATAATAATAATAAAAAAAATAAAAACAACTTTGGCAGCTGAAAACAACACCTTTCTTGCTTACTATAAAAACCTTCTGTATTATTAATGTAATTAATACACACCTTCCATATTGTTAATATAATTACACAAAGCATTGATATTTTTAAAAAATGATTGTGATATGCCTTTTGCCACTTTCTTTTCTTTTGTGTATCAAGGGAGGAATTGTTAATTGTTGTGACACTATCTGGGCCCAGGGGACTATTTATGATTATTTATAATATTAATATTTCAATAGAAAGGCTGTAATTTGCTAGGAATGATTATATGGTTTATATACAGATATCATTTGTATTAGAAATTAGGAATCATTTATTTTGTGTGTTCCAAGTTGTTTGAGCTGAGGCAATCCTAGACTGGGCGTATCCATACTTATCATACTAATGGCCCATCAGGTGGGGCTCCCAGCTACAAGTGGGCCCAAGAGGAAACCCATTTGACCAGTTACCCAGACTGACCATGTGGCCCACCTCCATTGTGCCTTTAGTCTTCAGTCTGTCTTCAACCAACACACCCCTCCGGAACTATTCTCCTGGGACTGAACAAAAGACTGAGACCCACTCAGCTGCTGCTACTACTGAGTACACACTAGAGGAGTAGGACTAACCTGCAGCCTACAGGATCTTCGAGGATTTGTTTTCTATGGACTCCAAACCATTTGTACGTATGTGATTCACTTTGACCCTTTAACATCTCTCATAAGTAGCTTGTTTTCTGTTTATATTAAACCTTTAGTTGTAGTTACTAGAGAATTGGCTGATAGTGTGGTATTTTGGGTAAGATCCAAGCCTATATTGTTCTCAGGGCTGTAACTATGGCTGGGCCAACAGGGCACAGCCCTGGGCAGCCCAAAGCAGCTCAATAGAGCCATGCTATTAAGCAGGCAGTTTTGCATTGCTAGCACATTCAGATGGTTATCCCAGGAGGCCCAGGTCACAGTTGTCTTGTGACACTTTCTTATACTTTGTCTGGATAAACCACGAGGATTAATGGATCTGGTGCACAGAGAAAGGGGAATGGTGTAAAGGATGTGAAATGTTAATGGAAAAACATATTTAAAACCCCTTTCACCCCTATGGGTGGTATGTGTCTTCCTCAAGCTCGGGTCCTAGCACTGCACTCTTCTGGACAGAGAGCTCTGATGTTGTTCCTGGGATCCGTTGGAGCCACTCTCCCAGCTTAGGAGTCACAGTCCCGAGTGCTCCTACCACCACCGGGACCACTTTGGCCTTTACTTTCCACATCCGCTCTAGTTCCTCTTTCAGGCCCTGGTACCTCTCCAGCTTCTCATACTCCTTCTTCCTGATGTTGCTGTTACTTGGCACTGCTACATCTATCACCACCGCTGTCTTCTGATCCTTGTCTATTACCACAATGTCTGATTGATTGGCCAGTACCTGCCTGTCCATCTGGATCTGGAAGTCCCACAGAATCTTAGCCCTGTTATTCTCCACGACCTTCTGTGGGATCTCCCATCTGGTCTTGGGAGGGTCTAGCCCATATACTGTGCAGATGTTCCTGTACACAATGCCAGCTACTTGGTTGTGCCGTTCAGTGTATGCTGTTCCTGCCTGCATCTTACATCCTGCCACTATGTGTTGGACTGTCTCTGAGGCTTCTCTGCACAGTCTCCACCTTGGGTCCATCTTCAATGGATCTGGTGCTCAGTGCCTGTTCTTGTGCTGCTATGATCAGTGCCTCAGTGCTGTCTTTTAGTCCAGCCCTTTCCAGCCACTGGTAGGATTTCCCAACGTCAGCCACCTCAGCTATCTGTCGATGGTACATCCCATGCAGGGTCTTGTTTTGCCATGGCACTTCTTCTGCTTGATCTTCCTTCCCATGTCTGCTGCTGCTGCCTCAGGCATTCTCTCAGCAGCTCATCTTTGGGTGCCATCTTACTGATGTACTCCTGGATGCTCTGGGTTTCATCCAGGACAGTGGCTTTGACACTCACCAAACCCCGCCTGCCTTCTTTCCAGCTGGTGTACAGTCTCTGGGTGTTGGACTTGGGGTGGAAACCTCCCTACATTGTGAGGCGCTTCTGGGTCTTCACATCGGCAGCCTCCATGTCCTCCTTTGGCCAGCTCACTATACCGGCAGGGTATCTGATGACTGGCAGGGTGTACCTGTTGATGGCGTGGATCTTGTTCTTCCCATTGAGCTGGCTCTTCAGGACCTGTCTTATCCTTTGGTGGTACTTGGATGTTGCTGTCTTCCTTGCCTCCTCATCATGGTTCCCATGTGACTGTGGGATGCCAAGGTACTTGTAGCTGGTCTGTATGTCTGCTATGTGGCCTGCTGGTAGTTCCACCCCATCAGTCTTGACTACCTTCCCTCTCTTTACTACCATCCGGCCACACTTCTCCAGTCCGAATGACATCCCAATATCCTCACTGTAGATCCATGTCAGGTGGATTAGCGAGTCGATGTCTCGTTCATTCTTAGCATACAGCTTGATGTCATCCACGTAGAGGAGGTGGCTAATGGTAGTTCCACTCTTGAACTTGTATCCGTATCCAGTCCTTGTGATTATCTGGCTGAGGGGGTTCAAGCCAATGCAGAACAGCAGCGGGGACAGCGCATCACCTTGGTATATGCCGCACTTGATGGCCACTTGTGCAAGCTGTCTTGAGTTGACTTCCAGTGTTGTCTTCCACAGTCCCACTGAGTTCTTGAGGAAGGTCCTTAGTGTCCTGTTGACTTTGTATACTGCCAGACATTCACAGATCCATGTGTGCAGCACTGAGTCGTAGGCTTTCCTGTAGTCAATCCAGGCTATGCTCAGATTGGTCTGTCTAGACCTTGAGTCTTGGGCAACTGCTCTATCTATGAGCAACTGGTGTTTTGAGCCTCTGGTGTTGTTCCCAATGCCCTTCTGAGCTGTGCTCATGTACTGGCCCATATGGTCCTGTAGCTTGGTGGCTATGATGCCTGATAGGACTTTCCATGTTGTGGGGAGGCAGGTTATTGGCCGGTAGTTGGACGGTGCTGTTCCCTTGTGGGGGTCTTTCATGATCAGCACTGTCCTTCCTTGTGTTAGCCAGTCTGGGTGGGAGCCTGCTGCTAGCAGCTGGATCATCTGTGCTGCTAGGCGTTCATGCACTGCTGTTAGTTTCTTTAGCCAGTAGCTGTGGATCATGTCCGGCCCAGGTACTGTCCAGCTCTTGATGCTTTTGACCTGCTGTTGGATGTCTGCTACTATGATGGTGACTGGTTCCTGTTCTAGGAGATTGCTGTGGTCTGTTCTCAGGTCCTGCAGCCACTTTGCACTGGTGTTATGAGTCTTCTCTTTCTCCCATATGGTCTTCCAGTACTGTTCAGGTTCTGCTGTTGGTGGCTCTGCTGTTATTGTATTGTTGCACTGCAGTTGGGAGTACACCTTGGATGGTTCTTTGGAGAACAGGGCATTTATCTTTTTGGCCTCTGCTTCTCTAGTGTATCTCCTGAGCCTGGTAGCCAGTGCTGTGAGCCTTTGTTTAGCAGTCTCTAGGGCTTCTGATGGAGTCAGGGCCTTGTATTTTTTCAGTAGCCGAGTCTTATCCTTAATCTCTACACCCTTCTGTAGTTCCACCAGCTGACTAACTTCCCTCTGAGTTGCCTTGATCTTATCCTCCAACCTCATTTTCGGGGGGGGGGGGGG